>JAROYE020000002.1:74330078-74635865 GCA_029619315.2 Dynastes maya
AGGCTCTTTTAAAATCGACAAACAGTACGTGTAGAGGGATCTTGTATTCGTTGCAGCCTAACGCCACTTGTTTAAGCATGAAAATTTGGTCTGTTGTCCCTCTTCCTCTCCTAAATCCTCCCTGATATTCCCCTAGTCCTTCTCAGCGTATGTTTCTAGTCTTCTTTTTATTAGTGATGCTAAAATTTTGTAAGTGACATCCAGTAGGACAATCCCGCGATAGTTTCCACAGTCCCCTCTATCTCCTTTTCTTATGCAGCGGCACTATCAGCGCTTCCTTCCAGCTATTTGGCATGGTCTCCGTCTTCCAGACTTGTCCTAGTAATCCATGTATTTCTGTTTTCAGCTTTTCGCCCCCATACTTTATATTTTCTTTGGTGATTCCGTTTAAACCTGGGCTCATGTCTCTTATCTGTATCTTATCTAATTAATGATATTTTAAATTGTTAAATTGATCATTAAATTTATTAAAAAGCTTGTAGACATAACATAAAAGAAAAACATGCTTGTTAAGTAAAAGGAGCAAGAAGCAAGTCTCCAAGTAAAATAAAGCAGTAGCAAAAAGAGGACATATTAAAACGACAGACTGGGGTACATTTAAGCTACAAAACAATTGCTCAAAAAATAATTGCATAATACTAGACGTCTTTTGTTTTAAAACTACCACAACTTGGAAATAATCCTAGAACTATTGCATGAGGAAATATTATTGCAAAACTTGCTAAATTATGTTGTATAAATCCCTAAGAACAATTGTATAACATCTTGATGATCATCACTTGATTAGGCTGACTCGTTTTAGGTAATCAACGAATTAAGGAATATGCTATTCCATATCAAGCGCTTTAGGATCCTTTACTCCATCACTTAATGCTTTGATGGGACTTCGTGGATTGAATCTTACTTACTACCTAACCAAACTACTGCAGTATCTGAAACTCATTTGTGAGGCATTCTGAAGATATGGCTCTTTATTTGCTATGCTTCCTTGCCGTATCTGCGAAAAATTTCTGTAAATTGAAAACTTGGCTGTTTTGGACAAAATGGTATGGTCTACTTATTGACATTAATTTGGAATTTCCATTGTATATTCCACTGACAGCTTTATGACTCTATAGGCATTAATTTACATCTCCACTCAAAGGTCAGCGATCCCACCAGCTACATTCCATCCGTCAATTCATCCACCATCTTCCCAAAATCCAACCTTTCAGACGGATTATTTTTTAAATTAACTTTTCCAGTATTTGTTTTTAATACCCCATATTCTAAGTCGATTAAATATGAAAATGAAATGGAAATCCCGGCGAAATATTCGATTACTTGCCTGAATAATTCACCCCTCGCGTTATTCAACACATGGTTAACCAATTGTGAAAGTTTTCCGGCTGCGCGAAGGGATATAATGTATTGTGTAAATTTTATTCAAAACTGTCTCCTCGTATTGTAAAATGTACGATTAACACATTTACAAGTTCATTAATTATATTAGCGACAAGCTTCGACGCTATCGTGAGAGGGTCGGATTTGTAACTTCTGGAATATGCGTTTAATTTGAGTACATATACAGGGTATTTCACGAAACTCGTTAGTTTTGACGATGTTATTGTGAATATAACTCTGAAATTTTGGAATAGGTAGTTATAGCAGCGGACCTACTAATTTAAAATATTTTCACCTACAGAATACTTCCCAACTTTGTTATTTTAAATACCATGGTATATTTTTTATCAGCTTAATCGATTGCTCACGTAGCATGTAAATGCTTTGTATTAGGGTACCTTAGCCCTAAAGTCGGCTGCTTTCGAGATATTGTGTTGTTATGTTGAAATTTTACCATTTGCACCGCTCTTGAAATTAAATAGTTGAGAATTTCATGAAGATTCAGGTATTCACTTTTAAAAACGGTTAGCGCCATTGAATTCATCATACTCGAATTAGGTTCACCACCTGGGTGTCCAGCTTGTTGCGAAAAAAGATCTCCAATTCGAACACAGTGTTATCATTCGAAATGATAAGTTGTAATATAAATATGATTTTTCTGTTTCCTCTAAAGTCCAATATATGATTTTTTTAAACTCTTTAAGAAATTGATGACACCGTTTTTCTCAAAATAAGCCAATATTAACATGTTATAAAATGATTACATTTGCTGCACAAATACTAGGAATCCTTAATATGTAGGAATCTTTAAAATGTGGGAAAATATTTTTGTGTTAGTTTTTGAAAATTGAACCTATCTATTTTACTTTGAAATAGCGGAAAATTGTTAGAAAAAAACATTTATTTACCCTCGATATCACTTAGGCAGTGCATTTTATGGTATCCAACAACGTATTTATACCTGCATTATTGCTCTCACGCTCGCAACAAACTTTCTTCTTTGAGAAACCTTTTATCTCTTTTCTTATTTTATTCGCGACGTCTTCTAACGGACGTCAACTGCATATTTTATTATTTAAGTGAGTGTACGATACCGACTCCATTCGAAGGGGTGGTTTCGGTGGCAAAGACGAAATTTTAAACTTTCCCGATAAAAGAAGCGCCGACCAAGTGACAGCGGCTGCCGAACAGTACATGGAAAGAGAAAAAAGCGACTACGTCGATCGAAAAATTTTAAAAGTATCCCCTTTTAAACATTTGGAAGAGACGGAAACTCTGTGTTGCAACCATTCATCCGCATAGAAGAGAGGACCGGAGAGTATCCGTATGGCGGCAGTAGCCCGAAGGTCCGTACGATATCGAAGGACCACACCGCGCTCCCTTCCAGCTAAAGTGCTTTAACGCGATACACCGTATATATGCCCCCCGTACCCTCTCGATAACGCGTCCCCAGTTGGGGATAGAGGCGAAACTGAGGACACTATGCCCCCGGCGGCGTATTAACTGCTTCGCCTCCCGTGGCGCGCTGATTGCTAAACCTGCCATCATTGCATCCCCATGTATATATATATCGCATAATCGCGCCGCAATAAAATATATGCATTGGGGAAAAAGCAGCAGTTTGATTTGGTGGATAGGGAACGGAAGGTTGGGGGAGGTGTAAGAGGTAGAGGGGAGAAATGGATACACATTTAGCAGTTCCCTTCGGCACTTATAATCCCCGATAAATAGATAGACAAACGGAACATCGGACAAGGCCTCGGGGTTGCTCGGAATGCGACCGGTATAACAGATGGGCAATTTTGGTTTTCGTGAAAATGCGAGAGAAACAATATTTCGGCCAAATGAAGAATGGGACCTGATCATAATTGTGAAACGAATTAAGAGCAAAATATGTAGATAAACAGATAGAATTGTACGTCCCCCAGACGATTTTGGGCCGATGATATTTGTATTTCACGCATAATCTTCAATGTTATTTCGATTATAAGGATATAAAAAGTCTATTCTATCAAGTTATTCTATGGTTCTAGGCGCCTTGAAAAATTTAAATCAATGTTTAGAGAGTGATGCTGTGTTTAAAGTTTAAATATTCTATTATTAACTTCTTATAATAACTTAAGAACCATTTATTTCAGAAATTTAGTATTTTTGTCATGTTTCCGAGTTTGTCCGAGTGAAATTTTAAATATAGTCCTAATATAGCCTATCTTAAGATTCAGTCTAGCCTTTTCAAAGGTCTGGTGTCACGAATTTATGACGGTGGATTTCTCTATTATATACTGGTATCTTTTACATTCTTCTAGGTTCTTCGAGGAATATATAGACGATCATCTCGTCGGCATACCTTCCACAAAGCTATGCTGACGAAATGTATAACATCGAAACGCGCGTCCATAGATGGTGGATAGGTGATGGCATTACTTTTCAATTAATTAACCTATGGCGGTTTATGCCAGTAGTTGGGACTATTGTCGCGTCAGAATTTGTAGCAATACGATTTGTTCAGTTCTGTAGAGGCGTTTGCAGTAATTTACTCGACAAAAACGTACAAATAAGGATATCTAATTAGATTTCCTCATGCGTACATGTAAACATGTAATATACATGTTCTTGTCTGCCATTTCTTTAATACATCTGATCTAACAACAAAAAAGGTCTGTATCACCGCATTTTGAGTAGGAGACTCAAAAGCAGTGCTCCTCCTACAAACTAAATGAGCTTAGTTACATTAAATAAAAAGAATAACAATAAAAAGAAATAGAATAAACTGAAGCAGTTGCAAAACAAATGAAACGTGTGCTACTCAATAAATGTCTGTAAGCCGAGTACGATACTTATGTTTATTAATTTTCATGATTGAAAAAAACTGCTCAAAATCGGAAAACCGATCAGTGAATTGCTTAGTTCTTCAGCATAGCAACCGTAATCAATGTTTTCGTGACTGAATAATGTTACAAAATGAAAACAGTTTTTACTTCTCATTTGTGTTTCCCACAAGCGAATTTTGTTTTGAAAAGCTTTAAGATGACTGTACAGCTGATTTACCAATTGCCCTTGTTTTTGAAGCTTCAAGTTCAGGTCGTTTAAGTGTCCTGTGATATCTACCAGAAATGCCAAGTCACAAAGCCATGTTGGATCATAAATTTGCGGCAATGTTTTCTCTTTCATTTCCATAAAATCAGCTATTTCTTTTCTAAGGTAATAAAATCTTTTTAGCATTTTGCCTTTGCTTAGCCACCTTACTCCGCAATAGTATGTCACATCATCGTGTTCTGAAGAGAGTTCATCCAAAAATGCTTTAAACTGGCGATGGTTAAGACCGCGGGATCTAATAAAATTGATGGTATTTACTACCACATCCATAACGTTCTTCAGTCGAATGGACTTAGAGCACAATTTTTATTGGTGAATAATGCAATGCAGAATTATTAAATCACATTCTTGCACATTCATAGCGGTTGCTCTTTCCTTCAGAATTCCGATAAAACCTTTTCGTGGACCGACCATTGAAGGCGCACCATCTATGCACACTCCAACTAATTTACATCACTGCAAACCATATTGCTCAAAAGTACTTTGCACCTCGGCAAAAATATCTTTTCCAGTAGTGGTCCCTTGTAGCGGCCGTAAAGCCAGTAATTCCTCTGTCACTACAAATTCTTCATCAACACCTCGTATAAAAATAGCTAACTGGGCTGTCAGATAAATCTGTACTCTCATCCAAAGCAATCGAAAATGCTTGAAAACCAGCCAGTCTATCGGTCAATGTTTTTTTTAATATCACTAGCCATCGTATCTATACGTCGAACAACAGTTCGTCGCGATAAGCTCACTTTCTCAAACTCTTTTTTCTTTTCTGGACACAAAAGTTCTGCAACATCTACTAGGCACTCTTTAACAAACTCTCCCTCAGAATATGACTTCGATGTTTTCGCTACTTTGGAACTAAGTATAAAACTAGCTTTAACAACACTGTCTAGATTTGATCTTTGTGAATGGAACATTTCTTGCTGTTTCCCTATATCGGTAATGAGTTTTTTAATTTGATCCTTTTTAACTGGCCCGTAAGTAATTTATATTGGGCGAAATGCTTGCTGGAGTAATGCCGCTTCATATTGTATTCTTTTAAAGCAGAAATTGTTTCATTGCACAGCAAACGCATAGGTTTACCACTGTGCATGATAAAAAAGTATTCTTCAGTCCATTTGTTCTGGAATTGTGTCCACTTTCCGTTTTTTTAAACCAGACATCTTGATAGATTTTTTTTCTTCTGAGCTGAATTTGCTTGAATATTTCCCGCGTCTTTTCTTATCAGTTGTTAAGAAGTAATGAATTGACACGCGCGCTGAGCGGTTTATATATTACCCGCAATAAGCATCTAGAATACTCTCGGTCGTACGCGAATATGCGATGCTAGCCGCGTTATGAATAACAGTCCCGAATGTTTATCTGTTTGTCTCTTTCTAACGACTATTTCTGACTCGATCTGTGGCGTTCCATTGCGAGCGCTTAATAATATTATTTATCGATTTTAGTCTTTATGATTTGAATAAATACAGTTTTAGGTTGGTTGACGGTAATTACAAATAAACTATGTGTGCTAAATCTTAAATTTCTTTGGCGCGTTATTTGAATTTCTCTCGCGGGCCGGATTGAGGCTGGTGGAAGATCTGATCCGGCCCGGGGGCCAGGGGTTGCCCATATATGGTTTAAACGCTCACTGGAAACAATCTACTCGGCAGATTCCTGTGCTATCACTCCCCCAACAATAATAAATGTCAAAATTTAGGAACGTCGCATCTCCATAGCGCCATCTGATGGTCGTTTGTAAAAGCTCAAGACGATACCTTCGTATGAGCTTCAAAGATAATAACCTTTCTAGCCCAGTTTTCTCTATCTTTCTTGAAAGAGTTATAGTTCCTTACGTAAGTTATAACTTATAACGAAGAAGAATAGCATACGTTATAAAGAAACTATTCCCTGCAGCTACGAAACGTCAACATTTGATATACATCCGTGCTTAAATATACATACATGCAAAACGAGTATATCCGACGTCGCCATCTCCATTTAAATAATATAAGGTGGCACGGCGCGCCGACTTGAAATACGAGGATGCGCGAACAAAGTGTTAAAGCAAAATTTATTACCGAAAGAACTGCCCGTCGTAAAGCTGAAAACTATGACGACGAAACGGCACTAAACTGAAACGATGCACTTCGACGCCACTGGATACAAGCAGTTGACTACCTTTACGGTATACTTCATAAAACAAACGCGTCTAATATGGACGCATAAAAATGCTATTCTTGTAGATGTAAGCTAAATTTACTTAGCGCGTATACGCGATAGCTTCTAGCCGGTAAAATATTACCGTAATGCGACTAGATAAAGAATAAGAGCAATGCAACCAACTCCGCTCGAAGTTACACCGCCAATTATGCAAATTATTCCGCTACCGCACGTCAAAAACTTTTGACTGCCGAGAAAATCCGACCTCTCATAAATTCCGCTCTTATGTCTTATATATCTATGCGCTCGCCGGAAAAGAAAGAATATCGGGTAGAGTTACGTGCATTAAGTTGAGCGCAGACGGCGCTGCATTTATTGGAAGGAAATTCTGTCAAGTTGAGCGCCCACTGAACAAAATCAAATGGTTTTTCAACAATATAAAGTCATGTTTAAAATTAATTCATCACTCAAATAATTCCATATAATTTTTTGATGGGTGAATAATTTTTTCATCAATAAACAATGTAACTGGAGATAATTAAATATCGGTACATCAGTTAACTTCTTTTTTAATAGAAGCTTATGGAAAAAAATTACAAACTCCATTCAATGATAAATTCGGAAATAAAACGATATTATTGAAAATCTAAAAAAAAAACTATAAACAAAAAGAATTGAATGAAGGAATGAAAATTATTAACGCATGACACATCCCCTAGCTCTGATAACTGCTTGGATTCGCCGTGGTAAGCTCACTATCAAATTTCGTATTACTTCTTGGGGAATATTATCCCACTCGAAAAGAACGGTTTGTTCCAATTCCTGAAGATTACAAGGAGCTGGTAAATTACGTCTTACTGGTAATTTTAGAGCGTCTCAAAGGTGCTCAATCGGATTTAAATCTGGGCTTCGTGGTGGAAAGTCCATGACTTGAATATTGACCTCTTGTAAGTAATCTAAAACTTGTGTGGCGATATGTACATTATCCTGCAAGAACATGAAATTGTTCCCTAAAAATGGTGCAAAAGACATTACACGGCCCTGAATATTGTTCTCTATGTAGTATTCAGCATTCATTAATCTTTGACAAATAAGGGTTAACTCTGTGGAGGCGTCAAAGCAAATCCCTCCCCAGAACATTCTTGATCTATTACCAAAGGGCTCCCTTTAAGTGCTTGTGCAGCGACCATCTGGAGATTTTAAACTTACTCTAGTCTCGTCCGAAAACAAAACTCGCTTCCAATCTTCAACTGTCCAATCTGCATGATTTCTGGCAAATCTCAAACGTTGTACCCTGTATGCCTCGGTAAGTAATGGTCCAGTAGCAGGCCCTCTACTACTCAATATTACTTCCCTCAACCTTCTCCTCACAGTTAAAGCAGAAACTCTGACATTTCTGACTGCTTCAAGCGGGTTACTGAGTTCTGTGTTTGGTATTTCTGAGAGATTGCAGTTGCAAAAAGCGATCATCTCTTGCAGTTGTGCCTCGTTTCCTACCTTCATCACGTCTCCTAGAGTGCGATCCGGTTTCCCTAAATCTTCTAACCATTCGACTGACTGTCGCATGATTAACGACCAGCAAATTAGCCACATAACGCATTGCAACAAAGTAATTATAGAAAATATATTAGAAACATTAAACGGTGCGTTAATTTTGAACATGTGTTTAGAACAAAGTATTCCTTCTGTTATCATCCGAGGAATACCTTTTAAGTTTTTACAAAAACTATGAAAGAAAAATTTTGTTGGTACAAATCGTTTTATTGTTTTTCAAAATATTCACCAATAAGATTTATACACTCTTCAATATATTAAATTGTTATTATTTTTTATGATTTTACAATTAATTTTTTTTTCATACGATCTCAGCAAGGCAACAGAGAAACTCATCAAATGACGTATAGATCGATTTTCTACAATAAATAGAATCGGAGACATGGCTTTTGAATATGCCGCCGACTCGTGAACTACGATTATTTATAACATCAATACCTTGCAAAATATACGTTTTGAGGGAAAATCCCTATATACGTGTCGAATAATTTCATAAATACAAGACGCAAAAAAAATGTTGAAGCAAATCGTAAATATGAAGTCCTCTTTTCCCTCAAATCAGTACGGTTTATGAAAGAATGTCTCATATATAAGTTAGTCATGGTTATTAGAAAACAATCCAGCATTGATGAAATGTCACAATGTGTTCAATTATAAACAATGCCGGCACGTTTAAATTATACGAACGAGGATTATTTAAATTTGTTTATTATTTATGGGAATGCAATAAAGTGATATCAAGAACATGCGGTACCTTTACCGCTCGGTATCCACAAAAACAGAAGCCGTCGCCAAACACAGTTAAACGAATAATACGGTATTTTAAACATTTGATATATCTAAATATCTTGATAAGACAGATGAAAATAGGTCGTCGTTTAAAAAAAAAAATGAGTTTTGACACATTTTCCATTTGAAATTTTAATCGTAATTGTCGGACACGTTGTATAATGTTTTCGAAAAATTGTTTCGGATTGTAATACTACCCTATACGGTCAATAGTTTTGCAAAATTTCAATTTTCCAAGTTAAACACTTTCACAGTTATAATAGCTCACATGCACTCGTCCATCTGTCAAAAATTTGCAAAAAATGCAAATATTTCATATATAATTAGAAATAGCAACATAGTCCTTTCATCAAACAAACCTTAAAATTGAATAAATAATTCAAAAATGTAATAATGTATAGGGTATTTCATTTAAAATAACAAAGTTGACATGTTTCCGGTATAATCGGATATGTCAGATGACTAAAAATATTCTAGTTAAATAGTACATGCAAGCTATAGTATATTACCAAGTTTTCAGAATTCTCCTAGGCATACTCTTCCATATGTCGATCGATGCAATTCCTGGTAAGAGCCTGTATATTGAAAATGGAATTGAAATAAAACAAAACAAGAAACATTACTAATAAAAAAATATTGATTATAAAATAAAATCTCTTCTAGTTAAGCTACCTCTTGCGTCTAGCGATGTGTCTTTACATAAATTATAAACTATTAAGAATGTTAACACTATAAAAGCTTTTACATTGAGGGGGTCCATTGATCCCCCCATACACCAATAAGCTCTATTGTAGGGCGGCAATATGATTCTACAATTCCCCAATTAGTCCTATTCTTCTGGCGAATTCCAGAAGTTCGCTCAGAGATCTTTCTCAGACTCTCTGACGTTAGGAAAGTCCCACTAAAATATGTACTCAATGTTGCCTTTTCTTTCAAGCACAGACAACACTACTCCTGTTGAAGGAATCCCATTCTGTGTAGGTGTTCTTTTAATTGGGTATGGCCGGTAAGGATTGCAGTTAGAACAGACTTTCTATCAAGTTCTACATATAAGCTTGCTAGCTCTGTCTCGGCTGAGCAACATGAGAACCCTCGCATGGGCATTAACCCACTTTCGAAAAACCTCTAGTTCGGTCCAATGCGTAATATGCATTTTGGCGTTAAATGATTATGCAAATAAGCGGAGTCTGTTCTGTTCCGGTTCTAGCAAGGTTTATCCTGTTGCGATCAATGCTAGTGTGGTGGTGTCCAGATGAAAACCTTGTTCCTTGTACCGTAACATTAAGCTGGTTCCTGCAGTCAGAGTCCGGAGTAGATCTTTCTCGCTTTGGAAGGTCCCGAATACAGCTTGGTTATCAAAGACAATTTTAATCGACCTGTGTCTGACTCAACTGCTTAGTGTTGTTGTCCAGTGTTTCTTGTCTCTTGTCTTGCTGTTACTGATAGCTTTCGTTAATTGTCAACCATGACCAACTACGATACTTATTTCATTTTAACGATGTTATATCGTTAATCAAACACAATAGAGGTCCCAACGCAGAACCCCGTGGAACACTGAAGTTGACGCATTTCTTACTGGATGTTGCTTAACCAATTTTTGTACCTTGACTATAAAAAAATACTAGAGTGGTGCTGTCTAAAGTGAAATACACCGTAGAAAAATAATTTCTAAACCAATTATTCTTTTCTTAAAAAAAAAAAACTCTTTTTTCAATGTATTTTACCCCGTCTTTTATCCTTTGTATCCCTTCCAACCGGTCTACACCCGGCTTTATACGGCAGGATTTATTGTTGCATCGACGTGCTTGAAATGCTTTAAGTCCGTACGGCCGTCGTATATGGACGGATCCGTCACGGCCGTAAAAGTTTGTACTTTTAATATAAACGATAATTAAAAATTTTATGCGAACAATAAACGTTGACAATAGTCGGAATTTATTATGAAGGCACGCGAGCGCCAACCGTATATTGTTGAAAGTTTTACTTTACGACTTCGAGCGGACCAAGTAATGGTGATTGTAGTAGCTAGAGCATCAACAATAACACGTACGTAATGCGGAATTGAGGAAATGTGTGCAGTAAAATACGTAGTGGGTAATAACGACGCGGAAAGTGATCTATCGTTTTAGGACGTTTTAATTGGTTTCCATGAGATGTTAATCCATATATAGGGTATTAATAATTAATATTTTACAATACTATGTGGTAACAATAAAATTAGCAATAAAAATGTTAATTTGGTATGCATTTGTTTCCAAAAAGGACTGTTCTATGGAAACAAACTTGACTATTACACCAATGAAAACAGTGCTACATATACTATAATGGACGCTCTTCAGTCAGCTTCTTTCCAGCATCCGGCACACCGCAGGGATCCAACCTTAGGTCACTGTTCTTTGATTTATACAGGGTGAACCGGGAGGAAGGGACCAAACTCCAAGAGTGTATTGTACACGTGAAAACAGTTCTGTTCTTATGCGATTTTCAGTTGTTTTCAAGTTATAGCGTAATTAGGAAATGTTAACTAGCGTTCTTGTAAATGCAAATCTATTATTAGCATGATAGAGCTTCTGCATATTTCACTCGTCAGGTCAAGCAACATTAGGACGATAGGTTTCCAGGCCTTTGGATTGGTCCTACTAGTTAACCTCCAAGACCTTCAGACCTCACACCACTAGACTATTGTTTGTGGGGCTGGTTCAACTGCAGCCGATATTAAAGAAAGACATAAAGCAATCAGGAGTGCAACAGGCGGCCTTCGTAGACAAAGCATAAAATGTAAAATGCAGAGCGGAGGCGTCCCTCTTTCTACAAACGCACAAGTTGTTACTAAACTGCGCTTAACACTATTTCTTGGTCTATTGCTACACGAATTTCTTCTGTCTTTCTTCTTTTGCTCCTGTCACTTAAACCTTGAAATGATTTTTGAGGTCGCCCCGAACTTTTTTACTGGCCGCCATAAATAAATGAACATCCAGTATACTCTGATAAATTTTGATGAAACTTTCAGAAAAGTTGCGTTTATTTAGTACTAAGAAACATTTCAACATCATTCAATTACAACAATTTGTATTAACACTAATAATGCGTAGATCCTCCTCTGTTTCTTGCACATTCAGCTACTCGATTGGGCATACTTGAAATTAGCGAATCGATACTAGCCTGGGGTATACTCTAACAAGATTCTAAAATCCGCCTTTGGAAGACATTTACATTGTTTGCAGGTGGTTGTAAAGTGCCTAACCTCCGTCCTGTCATGTCCCACACGTGCTCAATTGGTGATAAATCCGGATTGTCGTGCTGCAAACTGGGATTTTGCAGTTCTTGAAGAAATTGCAGTAACACTGGTTCTAACACGTTATTGATGTAACGAATTGCATTTAATGTTTGCGAGATAACCACTAAAGGACTTTTACTTCCATGGAAGATAGCAGCCCACACCATCACAATCTACAACGTTTCACGACTGCCTCACATGATTGTCTGATTGTGTCTGGACCAATTCCATTTACACCTGCTTCAATTGCCCAATGTAGTTCTTTTAGGGTTTCGTAGGATCTCGAACACACTAATTTTTTTAAATAGCCCCATAAAAAAAAAATCGAGAGGCGTGGGACCCAGCGACCTAGCGGCTACCTTACTGGTCCTTGATTTCCAATCCACTTCTCAAGATATTCGTTATTTCTTGCTAGAAAAACATATTTTGCAAAATAGCAAGCGGGTGTTTCATAATTCGTTCTGCTACATTTGTTTACAAGCGGTTTAAATATCTAGCTGAGTTTAAGGTTTCATTATAAAGGATAGGGCCACCAATATGGATGCCAATAACACCTATCCATATATTAAACCCCCATTTCACTTGCTGGCTGGCTCCACGAATTAAATGTGGATTTTCATTGGACCAAAAGACAGTATTTTTGCGATTAAATAACCCCCAGTTGGTGAAGCGACTCGTCCGACCATAGAATTTTCATAGTAAAATATGGAATTTCATTATGTTTTCTAATGAACCATTGACAAAATTCCATTCTTCTCATTTCGTCAGCGTTTTGAAGCCCTTGGCAAGGTCGCTCACGATAGGGATGGTATTTGCAACGTTTTAAAGTGCTACTAGCTGTTGATCTAGCAACGCCTATGGTATTTTCAATTTCGCGTAAAGAAGTATGGGGTTTCTCAACTACGGTTTGTAGGACCATACTTTCGTGATTTATTTAATTTTCACGTAGTCGCCTAACTATGCTTCTACCTGGCTGAAATCTTTCTGGGTATTTATTGAAATACATTTCTGCGGCGATCTCATCATTTCTCCCAAAGAAAATAAAACACTCCAACATATCATATTGATCTCTGTTCGAAAAACGATCCATTTTGAAATGACTTTTTACGCCACAAAGACTGTTTGACAGCTACAAAATTCAGAGCCGTTGCGATTGTTTAATAAATGTATGGATAGGTGCCAACCTACTACGGTCAAATCGTAATTTTACTATTTTTCATAGTTATTCTGCATTGAACATAGGGATGTTATAATGGTTGAAAAGTATTTTATGACCATTTCAAAAATATTAAAATCCAATATGTCTCCCACAAGAAAAACAAAAATTGTATACAAGCACAAAGAACCCAGTGAGCCTATACTGAAAATTTGATGATTATACTTTTTGTAATAAAGAAAATATTAAGGTTTTTAGAAAACGCACACTTTTGATTTTCACCTTGTATCTCAGTAACGGAATAGATTTTTAAAAATGTAATCCCGAATTCTACTTAGCCGTATAAATGCGCAACTTTTTCCCCATTTAACCGACCTTGTATCTCTAACGGTTTTTAATATACCCATGTACTTCATGTTATCCTGGACACCCGGCGCCCAGCTGTACAGAATTCCATTCTGCATGAGTTCTCTCCTGACCAACCCCTTCATTGACAGTATTCATATTGTCTGAAGGCCCTTAACTCACCGACGGTATTTTTTGTATTACCTGAGCTATCTTAATTCACTGACCAAAATTGTTATCAAGTAAATTCTCTTAACTTACTGACGGTAATTTTATATTGTCTAAGTTCCCTTAATTCGCTGGTAATAAATTTACTACTCATCTCTATATTCCTAAAACCGCTAGTGTAAAGTCCGTATTAACACTGAGGATAAGAATATTTTTTAGGAAGGAAAGAAAGTAATAAGTAGTTTATTTTCATCCGAATTAGCAAAATCGTTTCTTCATATTTTGTAAATGTCGATGCTTCGTAAATCTGATACAGATAGTCCACAGAAGGGGCACGCGTCACAAATTAAATAAATCATTATTGTACATTTTCAAATTCAATTTGAAATGCTATTATATCAGGATCTATAATTGTTTTTACACAGTTGAAATGAACAAATTATATTGACTTTATAATAGCGATAGTTTTTAAGTACGCCGAGAATCAATAAAAATGCTAGTTTTTTTAGAGACGATTAATTCCGGCTGTTGCTTGGGATGGGGCGTTCAACTTATAAGTAGAGTTACTCACTAGCGCCAACGGGCAGTGGCGGAGGTTCGATACAACCCTCAGTATAACTGCGAGTCTCAACCAGATCTGTTGTGTATACATGTACGCTGCCGTAAATACTATTTCGTAGTTCTACGTTAATTTAAAAAATGTTGCCTACGTCGCGAAAACGACCACTGTAGGACAAAGTTACAGAATTTATAGCAGAAATGCCTGACCTAAATTATGATGGCGCTAAAATTCTATGTGTAGTTTGTAATATCCCTTTAATGTGTCGGTCCCAAAGGGATTGTCTACGTCACGTAAATAGTAAACAGCATTCTTAAAAAAAAATCAATGAACACGACACTATGACAAATTTAAATTTAATTTATATGTTACCTTTATTGCATGTAATCTACCGTTTAATTTACTAGATAAGGAAGTATATCTCTTCTTTTGGAATAAGTATTCGGACTGCAAATTACCAAGTCGGGCATCGTTACAAAGAATTACGCCATCTACTCGTGAACATGTTGAAGAATTAAATTCGGAGTTGAAAGATAAAAAACTGTGGTTATGTGTGGACGACGCAACAGATCGTAAAAAACATTTTGTGGTTAATGTAATGGTACGTACAATGGAACCACATCACTCGTCACCTTCAATTCTATTAGCTTCCAGACGAGTACAACAATGTACTGCCGAAGTAATTTCAAAGTTAGTGTTAAATACATTGGAAAAGTTTGAACTTTCAACAAACCAACTGTTGATGTTTATGAGTGATGGTGCCGCAAACATGCTTTCTGTAGGCCGGTTTCTTAAAAAACATTGTGCTAACTTGTTACATATTATGTGTAAAGATCATGCTTTCAGTCATGTGGCAGATAGTATTAGAAAATGTTATCCCGAGGTAGACGCTTTAACAACGCATACAAAAGTAGTGTTTGTCAAATCCCCCAAACGTATTCGCAAATTTCACAGATTGTGCCCCAGTACGCCTGAGCCACCAAACCCTATTCTTACACGTTGGGGAACATGGTTACAAGCCGCGTTTTATTATCATAAATATTTTGAGAATATTAAGAACGTGGTGTTACAATTCGATCCAAAGGAAGCTACGACTGTCAAGGAAAGCCAGTCGAAATTTCAAGATAGTCAGGTTAAAACGGATTTAAAAACTATTCAGAACAATTACTTCAGACTAGTGGAGGCAATAGAAAAATTATAAAATCATTCGGTGTCGTTAGTGGAATCTCTGCAAATAGTGCAACATATTCATAGCTATGCGCGGTAGAAGACGCAAAAAATGTTTGTGTTCTAGAAAGGTTTGAAAGTGTTTTAGAGAAAGATTCTGATTTTGGCACATTAAGACAAATTTGTGAAGGTGCGTCAACAGAAGCGTTAAGTTGTTCCAACGATTATTTTAATTGCGCAAATATAACGTCACTAGATGTAGAATGTTCGTTTTCTGCATATAAACACACTTTTTCCTCACGCCGCACTCGGTTTGCCGAAACAACTCTGGAAACATATTTTATGTTGCAGATATTTAACAGACATTTATTCAATTTGTGATTTCAGGGAAGACTCTTAAGGCGGTAAGTGTTTGAGCACGTATTATATTTTATCTCTAACTATTTATTTTGTGTAAATTTTTATTCACCCGCCACTGGCTGTTGGCGCAAATTGAGCAACTCCACTTATAGGGGATAGGTCGTTTAGTGTTTCTTATCTTTTTAACTAAGTTAGGCACGGTATTTTATCTATCTGCTGCAACTTTTAGGAAACTGCTTTTTGACCGCGACGATGAATCTAATCTACACAACATAAATTGTGCAAATTAACATGAAATAAAGAAAAATCTACAACGTAGCTTGCAATAAACATAGCAACAACAAAGCAAATGTGATGAAAATCAAACTACAATTAATCACTCTTATTTCACAAGCAACATAAATTACGACTAAACTACTTCGTACTCAATTTCCGTATTTACTTTCCATTGCGAGCGTCGCTTACTTGACGACTTAGCGCAGTGCAAACAGAAGATAAATACCGTACAAGGATTGGATAAGCCTCTCCCTTGTCTTCATGTGAATAACCCATTTGATACTTTGCGTATGCAAGTATAACTGAGCGGAATGTCACTTGGGTTTTTGCAACACCTAACTCCTTTATACTTTCCCAAATAGCAAACAGTAGATTAAGTTGAAGTTAGATCACATAAGCTATATGTTCACGTCGAGTCTAATTCGTGTAAAGCGTTCGGACGTTGTTCCAACATCGCGTGCTCGGATCCATAACACTTTGCTTGCTCCTCTCCCCTGCTCTTCACATAATGTTGACTTATTCTTTTAATCTATTATGTCTTATAATGTTGTGCAACACGAACTTCTTGGAAGAACACATTACACGATTCTGTATTGATGATTTGTAGCTCAATATTGCGCTGTTAGTGAAGGAGAGGAAACGAATAAAATGTAAGAATATTCTCCTCTTCAACCTACACATCTCAATTATGGCGTGTTCGCGACACGAAGCCCTGCGAAAAATGTTGCTTTAAATAATGAAAGGAAAAGAAATTGTTGTGTGAGGTTCCCACGATACTCTTCTGGTGAAATATATGAAGGAATTTTTTTTAATTATCTTTTACCTGTGACTTTTTAAAACAACAAAGGATATTATTTACATTTATGTAGTATTTTGTTGATTATTTTTCAGTACAATTTCATATAATGTCGTTATTATGATGATCAAAAGGCACATACACATAAGCACAGAAGCGTTTCGAAGGAAAATAAATTGTTTTGATTGGATGAAATGAGTTCTGTTGTAATGAGAAACTATTTAAAAAGTAATAAGATATTCTTGCTTGATGGTAGTGTTTAGCTTTAGTCCTTTGTATTATTCTGTATTTGAATTTCTCGTACATTGGTAACTAAAAACCTTGCGGCAGCAAACATCTCTATTAGCAGAATAACTCTAGTGGAACGCGAGGCCTGGTCGACTCTACGCTACTGCGCGGTACCGCTCGTGGCCAGCTTTACTGATAACTGTTAATGCCATTGGCTTTAAAAGTTTAGTCCTAAACAAATAAAAAATGTGTTGCTGCACTTTCATCACTTAACTACTTATTTTAGCACCTTCTCTTGCAAATAATAAAATTCCCACCTTTCAAATCGCAAAGCTCTATAACTACACTTAAAATAGAAGAACGAAAAACATTAGCTGATTATTCGGGACGACTAATGTAATTAAAGCCGTATAGACTGAGTTTTATTTATGCGATAGCCGGTAGTATATCCATCGTGACGTGTGCGACGTGGAAGGTACCTAGATAGGTACCTATGTACCTGGGAAAGGCAACAGCAGCACGAATTACGTTTATACTTCTTCCATTAAGAGATTCCATTACATTTAGGAGTTTATTACCGTTATTCGAGTTATATGCACTTTTCCCGTTTGTCTCATTGTCTGGCGTGAAATGGAAACGACCGAACAGCAGGCGATGCGATGAAATTTTATCATCGTACGTACGTTGTGTTTATGGCGGTATAATTGAACGTCCGTTCGTATCTTTACAATTGGATTCATTTTTTTAATTAGCTATTCGCCATGTTGACTTTTCATTTCTCAGAATGCATAGCGGATTTTTATTCTAGATTTTATATTACTAGAATCCCAGTTAAAATTGCTTTAAGTCTTGCTGCTATTATGTAAGGTAATACAGAGCTAAAATTTCCTGATGACATAATAGGCCTCTAGGCACCTACTTTGCCTAATGTGGGTTTCATGTCTATTTCCAACAGATTTCAAAATATTTATAATTTTGACCTCAATCGCCTAAATTTAGATATACAAGGGTAGATTGACAAGTTTCCGGAATCGCTATTAGGGGGTTGCTTTTTTCCAAATACTTTATGTCGTGTTGTCAAGTCTTTCATATCAATTGTCAAATCGATCTGTCGAATAGTCTAGCTTTGGCAAGCATTAAAATCAAGTACCTTTTTATGTTTTCAATTATGGATAAAAACGAAGTTGGAGCGGTCATTAAATTCTTCTATTTGGAAGGAAAAACCGCACCGGAAATCAAATGAAGGTTAGATGCCGTTCTTAGGGATTCATCGCCTTCATTTTCCACCGTGAATTTTTAGGTTTCGGAATTCAAGCGTGGCTGTATACTTACAAGTGATAACCACGTTCAGGATATCCGAAAATGGCTGATGTTCCTTTAAATGACAATCAGCGCAGCTCATATTAAAAATTTGACTGGACTACCTTGTTAAGACTATAATTATCTACAACTTCTTCCTTAATGTTTTTTATTTAGACATAATAACAACGAAAATGTTATGCATTTAACTAAATCAAAGAAAACTGTTTTTTCACAATATCTAATTAACTCTGATTTTTTTAAAACAAATAGTGTTTCAAGTCGCCCCAGAAAACTGTAATCTTTCCCCATTTTAATCACCTGTCTAGCTTCACTACTTTCCGAGATCTCTCTACTTAATCTCGAAAATAACTTACTCTGTATAATAATAGCTCATTTTCCCAGGAACAGCTAATTTTAAATTGTTACTATTGTTGCCAAGAAGTCTTCAACTTCAGAAACAATACGCAATTGCAACGCATATATCTCTATTTCTCTTCTTTATACATTTTATCATTACTATCTCATTAAAAAATAATAATCATAAATCAAAGCGAAGATGCATGCATACACTTTCTAAAAACAGTCCATACTTCAAATTCTTGTAAAACCTCATCAACAAAGAAACGCTCTGCTTTATTCTCCACGTGTCAAAGAACTCTCATTGTATATGTCCAACATGTTGCTCTGTCATTACGAATTCCAGCTGAAATTGAATAAACCGCCCATCACCCACACCTCGGCGCTCTTCCACCTTCTCTTTCTCCTCTCTCGCTTCTCCACACCCACCATTCTCGCGTTGAACGGCCGCCTCGTAAAATGTTTACTACTGCCGCCTTCCGTGTTCGGCTCCCTTCTTTCCCCATTCATAATAGCCATTATATATGCGCAAAAGTGATTTGAATATTTTAATTGTTTCGCGTCTTCTTTGCGAAACAGAGGCCGCGCGGTACTGAGGATGAACGAGGCGATGGATGAAACGTTGTCCGACGTCGCCGCTTCGCCTTGATGGCGCTGTGTTGAAGAGGAAGAAGAGTTGCGACGTTGCGGCATAATAAAAGGTCGGGCTTGTAGTTTTACAGGCCCAGTTTTGCGAAAGCTACGTCTAAATTAAATTCTAATTGACGTTCTCTTCGCGTTTTATTAATCGCGATGTCGGCTTTGTTGTGATGGCCGTCGCCGAGATTAAATAAAATTTTCACAATTTTAGCGGCGCTTCAATGCGGTGCCATAAAAAAATTAAAGTGCAGACGTAAAGATAAGAAATTTATTTTTCTTTTCAGATATAATCTGGGGTTTCGTTAATATAATTATTTAGATAATAATTATATCAAAGAATACAACTATACCGAGCGATTGAATAAATGTTCAAGGCCGTCAAATTTAGTAACCGTCGATTTATTTGAAAAAGAATACACTTTAAAACGGGATTTACGAATTAAATAGCACCCCACTCAAAAATAATACAGCAACCTGTTAATTAAGCATTTTAAGCCCAAGTGGCCGCTTGCATTCAAGGGCAAGTCCTGCACTTGGAAATTGCATCCAAATGGTTTCTGGTGCCAATATGGTTTGGTCACTATGGCAACAGTAAACGAAACATACTAACATTAACAATCTTAAACTGTTTATTCAAAATTTCGAGTTTTTAAGTAGAGAAAAGCAATGTAGCATCCACATAGGGTAGCGCGAAGCTAGCGTAACGCGAAACTATACACACATCAAACTTAACATTATTTTCTGCGTTTATTTTTCAACTTGTATGTCATGATTACTGCAGAAACTGCTAATAAACATACTATACAACGTTTATGTGCAATTCCCCATGTTAAGTACAGTTCAGCTTACACTTCAGCGTTCGTGGCATCTATGTACATAGAATATAAGTCTGAGGTCACAGAAATTCATAGGTATACGGCCTTTTGTCCTTAACGTCTTGAAACTGAATGCTTCTCCAAATCATGCTAAAAAACATGTATCCAATGACAATGTAGACCTTAAAAGCCCCCACGTAGCAGATTATTTTTCAGTATGTACTTGCACCATTCATCATCTCATAAACACCCAATAAAATGGCGAGATTAAACAAAGTTACCAGAAAAAATACCAAAAAAGTCAAGAAGTTCTGTTTCCCCTAGATATAAGATTTCTAAGAAGTATCAAAGATATTTCTCGTTTTTCCAAACATGTGTGCAAACTGCCAAAGATGGAGAAATGAGATTTATTGTGCGTATATAGTATACTACAGCGCATTTTGTAAAATTATCTACAAATATACAAGGTGTTCCAAATTTTAGCAACCACCTTCATCTTTTTTATTTTGAATGGATTGCTATATTTTTATTGAACTTTTTGATAGACCACTTAAATTATCATTGTAATGATACATGGTTATGTACACTTTTGCGTATTACTTTTAGCTATTTTGCAAATTTTGTTAAAATGTTGACGGTTACAGGACTTGACATTTTAAGACATGAAAGCAGATATAATGTCGCGAATTACTCTTTTGCAATCAATTTATACATTAAATATGTCTGTATATTTGTAAATAGTTTCACAAAATGCGCTGTGGTATATTATATACGTACAGAAAACCTGATTTCTGCATCTTTGGTAGTTTTCACGCTAAACTCCGACCACACGCCCGGTATACAATAGGAACTTTGCGTATAACACCACATTAAGACCGAAACAGCTTTAGAATATAAATAAAAAATGTCTGAAAGCTTCGAGTATAACCACCAGCAGTAACCGATGTTGGCCAAAATCGCTGCATTTCCTAATTAGAGCTGGATGTTGTGTATGCAAAACGACAACCGGCACCTCCACCAAACTCGGGGACAAGTTCAAGCGCAACGGAAACCGCTCACCGAAGGGAAATAAGAAAATATCCCGTTCTCCCGGGCACCGGAGGGCGCGCCGACCACCCTTCTCCCATAGCATGCGGGGATACCTTGCGTTACACGGCCACGTCTTTTATTTTATTCATTCGGCTACAAGCGCCGAATTCCAAATCTAATCCTATTCGTATTCAAATTGGGGCCCGAATTGTCCTACGCTCCGCAATCTCTCACCGAAACTGCCAAGTTTAGCTTCGGATACAAGAGAGAGTGAGGCCCAAACGGGATCCGTGGGTTTCTGAGGAGTGGTAAACCGCCCCACCCCCACGCTTAATATATGTTCGATACAAACAAACTCGTAAGAAATTAAACAAGGAGACGGTGTAGTAGTTCGTGAGTTCGGTAAACAAGATCTCGGGAATATCGGAGTACCGGAAATGCAAATGCGCTGAAACGATCAGGCAAGTTCTGCGAAAGGGAAGGTAGGAACGCAGCTTTTTAAATGGATCCTCGCAGTTACTGTCGCCGGAATGCGGTGCATATGGTTACGATTTTATTTATTGTTTATTTGCGCAGCTGCACTCATGCATGTATATCGAATGTTGTGGAGTTTAGTTCAAAATTAATTCAGTTGGTGTAATTGCTTGCAGGCACTCGAAATATGTATGTATACAGAAAACTTTGTTCTTAAAGTCGAATTAGAAATTGCTTCCCTTTCCTTGGCATTTTACAATTTAGGTTTTGGCTACGTTCTAGCATCTTGAAATTGCAAAAGGAGTTAAATAAAAAAATAATCCGAAATCACAAAAGGATACAACAACCTTCCTCCGTAAATTTAATAATTTCATAAATAGTGAATCCTTCATTTAGAGTACCAGCCTGCTCGTCGGCGAAGGAGTGGGTCAATACACTCACCAAGACAATTTTCTTTATGTAGGCGCCACCTGCTTGAAATAACCCTGTCAGGCGATTGGGGTAATCAGGAACCCGTGAGATAGTGATTAAAAATTATAAAGGGAAAAGGGGAAAATTTGGATTAAGACAAAAACCCACAAACTTAACGTTGAAGGAGAAAGCTACTTTAATGTCACACACATAAAGTACGATTACAAAAAAAATGGAAGTCAATATTTTATAAAAAAAACAACGAATCGAAATAAATATTTGCGCCTATATGTATTTTAGATTAGATAGTTATTGTTCTTTTAAACAGTGAATATCGTTAATAAAATTATCTAAAATTAGTATTAAAATGCGAAAAACAAGAGAGTTGCCTTTAGAAATCGGGACAATGATTGTTGCTTTATATAATCTTGGCCGAAATAACAGGGATATCGCGAGAAAATTGAAATTAAGTCACCGAACTCTTTTAAGCCTAAAGCACCTACAGTGAAGAACAGCAACGCCAGTATGTTTTGTTTACTGTTGTCATTGTAATCAAACAATACTAACACCGTAAACCACTTTGATGCAATACCCAAATGTAGGACTCGCGTTTAACTGTAAATATCTTTTTTTACTTTCAATGTTACACATATGCGTCATTATACAAAAACGTTAAAGCCATAAATTTCCTATACGGCAGATACAGAAAAAATATATGGTGCTAATATGCATGCTCATCGATTGTTTTCACAAATTGTGGATTTGATGTTGGCTTTTAAAATGTATTTGTCAGTTGATTGAAAGATACGTACATATATACATATGTACGTCTTCAAATCTAGGCTGTATGAATGAGAACAGTAGACAATACAGCAGCTGCTACTACTGCCACAAGATTTCAAACTATCGGTTTCCTATAAAATTTCAGTCAAATCCATTTTTCCCAGAAATGGCAAGAGATACATACAAGAAAATCTCCTTAAAATTTACGTATGTATATACAGTGTGTCCACTTGGTGCGTGGACGGAAGATAATTCCTTTCCTGAGCAATTTAGAGAAAAACTCTCAAAATAAAAAATATTCGGAGACGAATGCTGCACAACATAAAATTATATTGAAGTATACAGGGTGTTCAATTTCCGCTGCGACGATACAAGTTTGGTTTTTTAAACGGAACATAGTGTATATTATTACGATTCTAGATATCTTTCTAGCGGTTTTGTGGGAGGAACTCGATAGGCAGGTGAAAATAAATCCTCCAGCTTCCAATGAATCGTTGTGGAAGCAATTACAAGAAGTCTGGCTTAGACTAGAACCCGCTACTCTGACGAAATTGATAAAAGGAATGCCGCAAATGTCAAATAAATTTTATAATAGAATAAAGACTATCAATTTCTTTGTTTTAAGAGTATTTTATGAAAGCACTTCCTTTGTTTATGCGTATTTCTTTGGGTGGGTAAATAATTGTAGGCGGTGAGGATAATAATATAACCATATAGTCTAGCTAACATTATAACATTTTTACTTGACTTATGTTATATCTTGATTCATAATCATACATTGTTAGTAACAATAAGTAATAATTTCATTAAAAAAGTTTAATTACACCTCATTCAGCTACCAGGCTTATATTTATTTGAGTTTATCTTTAATTCTGGTATATATGATCGTATATTACTAGCCGTAATATCGCTCTAATAACAGAGGAAGTTATCTCAAAATAAAAAAAGGAAAATGATAAAAGCGTAACTGGTAGAAATGCAATAGATAAATTTTAATTACAGAAATTACGCAGCGACTACGACTCCCTTAACGCTAATAGTTGTTTATTGCAGTTTATTCCCTATTTACGTCCATATATACCCGAGTTCTCTCCTCCTTTTGATATTCAATGAAGATTGCGTCGATTAAATTACATACTTTCCTCTTCGTTGCCTTTCGTACGTTATACCGGTAGTATAAGGCAGATACCTGCCTTACCAGCTGCCTTTTTCCCGCTCGCTTTTTACGACTCGTACTAGCGGTAATAAAAACGCTTTGAGTTTCGTGCGGATGGACTCGGGCACGGAGGTGGATCGTAAACCGTGTGATACATACATTTTTTAATATTGTTGAAGTAAACCGGCAATAAAATCGCAATTAGCAGCAATAAAACGGGAACGCTAAATTAGAATTACGGTCATAATACGCCAATACGAAATAATGTCAGCTACGAACATGAAACGTTGACATTCTCCTTAAACAAAGTAGTAGTTAATTATCCGCTGATATGGTAGCGATACTAATTTTTCGAAATAAAATTTTATCCTTTGGATAACAATGTTTTCTTGTTTTTTTTTCACTAGGGAAACGATAAAAGAGTACTATTATTGTTATTACGATTATAGGTAAAGCTGTTAACGGTAAACAATCTGACCAAACCAAATTGTAATACATATATCTATAATATATTATTGTTGTAGCTGCGATGTTGGTTAAATCACCAAGGATGTAGTGATTTTTCCGCTGATCACAATGGTGTTGAGGAAAACAATTGCACATCACGCATTTCAGCGCTAACTTGAATTCCATATATTTGCCTCTCGATTTATAGCACTACCCTTCGAAACAACAAGCAATGCATTTTCTAGCGCCATCTAGTGCCATCTTATATTGTATTCATTTTTGCTATCTGTGTGCGGTGTGTACAATAAGAAAAGGCTTCAACCTGTTATTGCTTATTTTATTAGCTAACTCCCATAAATATTCTTATGCGATGTGCGTAATAGATGCAGTGATAATTAATCTAGGCAAATATGCGGTAACAGCCAGAGGCGTGGCGAGCGCATAAAAGTTTACACATAAAATAGAAGGTAAGAGATAAATTATAAAACGTGCTGAAACACTTACCGTTTTAGAAATCTTCCGTGAAATCACAAATTGGGTAACATCTGTTAAATATTTGAATCATTAGATATGTTTCCACAGCTGTTTCAGTTAAGTGAGTACGATGTGCGGAATAAATGTTTTTTAATGCCGAAAACGACCGTTCGACATCTAGGGATGTTATATTTGCATATTTAAAATAATCTTTGAAACAACTTAATGCATCTTCTCTCGCACCTTCACAAATTTGTCGTAATATAAGAAAATCGGGGTCTTTCTCAAAAAAACACTTTCAAATTTTCGTATTACACACCAATTTGTTTCACCTTCTACAGCGCATAATTGTACGTGAACATCATTCACAATTTGAACAGAATCCACTAGCGACATCGAAACATTTTGTAATTCTTCTATTCCCTCCGCTAGTCCGAAGTAATTGTTGTGAATAGTTTGTAAATCTCTTCTAACCTGACTATCTTGAAATATTTCCTGGCCTTACTTGATTGCTGCAACTTCTGTCGGATTGAATTTTAAAACTACCTTCTTTACTTGATCAAAACATTTGTTGTAGTATAACGCAGCCTGCAACCATGTTCCCCAACGTGTAACAAACGGCTGTGGTAGTTCAGGTAAATCAGGACACAGTTTGTGAAATAGTCGGGTACGTTTCGGGGACTTTAGAAGCACTGCGTTCGTACTAGCAATCAATGCATTTACTAGTGGAAAACATGTAGGAATCGTTTGTGCCGCAAGATTTAGAGTATGGATTTTACACGTTAAAAGTAAGAAGTTTCCAGTGTGTTATATAAGAGATCGGCCCAAAAAACGCGTGTTTGCGACACCATCACTCATAAACATTAAAAGTTGCTTAGTTGAAACTTCAAATTTGTTCAATGAGTTCAACACCACCTTTAAAATCTCATCGGCAGTACAATTTATAACTCTTTTGGAAGCAAGTAAGAAGGAGGATGACGGTCGATGATGTTCCATTGTACGTACCATTATATTAACCACAGAATGTTTTTGACGATCTGTTGCTTCGTCTACACACAACCACAGTTTTTTATCTTTCAATTCCGTTTTCATTCTCTTTTCTATATGCTCACGAGCAAATGGCGCTACATTTTGTATCGGGGTAATTTACAGTCCGCATATTTATTCCAGAAGTAGACAAATACTTCTTTGTCTAGTAAACGAAACGATAGATTACATAAAATAAGAGTAACACATAAATTAAATGTAAATTTTTCTTGGTCTCGTATGCCACTTTTTGCAGAAGTGTCTCCTTTTGTGACACTCTGAACAAGTATTATTCCACTAATCACTTTAAATACAAACAAAGTAACGAGCTGTCAGAAGTAGCAATTCAACCTCCAAGCCATAAGCTATAACCTCTACTTATCTGAGATAAACTGGGCTAGATAAATAGCATGCTCAGTTTGTAGTGGGACTCTTCGGACTTCGGAGTTAGTTACGGATGATAAAAAGAACAATCTTTTTAAGTGAGCTGCTTAGTGTCTGAATTAATCTCAGTTCAAATTGGTAAAAAGAATACAGCACTAAATGTCAACAATATTCTAAAACAATTAAGTTTACAGGACTGACTAGACACCAAACAAAAATGTTGGTAAATGTAAGTGTTGAATCCAAGTCATGACTGTTTTGGTTTCGAAAAGTAAGCTTTTGTCACTTAAAAATATCTTAAGCTATACAATACTAATAAAAGAACAACGCTGAATTCCATCACAGTCTTTGTTTTTTCTTGAAATATGATAAGCCACAACTAATAGATAAAATAAGATACAGAAAAAAATTATTCCATTCATTTTATCTCAAACAAGAATCAAAACAATTTCTTTAATATGTGCAACAACGCAATATAACTATATACGTCTTTCCTAATGAGAAAGAATTTAATTTGATTTATATACGAGGGTCACGCTATATATTTTGAAATACAAGAAAACTACAAGTCCTTTTACGAAAATGATTTTATTAATGTTGAAAATAATCTCCTCCTGCATCAATGCACTTTTGTAACCGAAGTTTCCACAGCGTAAAAGCGTCAAGCCAGTCATCTCTTGGAATGCTCTCAAAA
Organism: Dynastes maya; assembly: GCA_029619315.2. Classification (NCBI taxonomy): domain Eukaryota; kingdom Metazoa; phylum Arthropoda; class Insecta; order Coleoptera; family Scarabaeidae; genus Dynastes; species Dynastes maya. Next base: position 74,357,363 of record JAROYE020000002.1, read on the forward strand.
ATAAATGAATTGCTTCATATATCTCATCCTCTGTCGTGAAACGTCGATCACGTAAATGTTTCTTTAGGTTGAAGAACAACCAGAAATCACACATGGCCAAATCAGGCGAATAGGGTGGATGTTCAATGACTTTTACCTTATTTTCACGTAAAAATCCAACTATCTGCTGTGCACTGTGTGACGATGCATTGTCGTGATGCAATATTAACCCGCGAATGTTGGCTAACTCAAGAACTGCAGGTAAACATTTTGTGGTGTACCAGTTTGCTGTGACTTTACGTTGATTTTCCAGCTTCATTGCTTTTACTAATCCGGTACTACGGAAGAAAACTGCGTACATAACTTTCTTGACAGCCCTTTGCCTTTTGGCCATTGTTGGTGTTAGTGCATCTTCGTGGATCCACACGCGGCTCTCCTGACGGGTAGGAATATCGTAAAATGGGATGTAAGTTTCATCACCTGTTACTATCTTTCATAGAATGCGATGTCCACCATTATTTAACATTTCCAATGTTTCCCGAGCGATTCTTACTCGCTCTGCTTTTTGGAAATCGGTAAGCGTGTGTGGCACCCAACGAGTAACAATTTTGTTCATCCGAAGATGATCATGTAAAATTGAATTTACTGTGGCGGATCCAACACCAAGGGTTGCCTCAATCACTTGATAGGTGCATCTTGGATCTTCGTCGATCATACGTCTCACACTCTCAATGTTTCCAGCGGTAACTGAAGAACAGGGTACGTTCCTCATCACCAAGCGATATCCGTCCTCTTTTAAATTCGCTATACCAGCGAAACACAGTTCCACGTGAAGGACTTCCATCGCCAAATGCGAGTTGCAATCGTTCAAGACTTTGTTGTTCACTTAAACCGACCTTAAAATCGTAGTAAATCATTGCGCGTACATGTTCTCTTGACAAGTCCATGTTTCGATGACAAATCGTACCTACCACGTTTACTCTATGGCAGCAGCGACGCAACTGACAGTCAGAGTTTACTACTTAAGGATGGTGGTATTTAGAAATGCAGTTTTGCCAGCTCTAACTTCTCTACTTTTGTGGCATCTCAAAATATATAGCGTCTCCCTCGTATATACTTACGCCAGAAAGAAAAAGAATTACAACTATCCCGCCCTCTTTCCGATAAATTCCATTACCATTTCTCTTCCAGCCGTTTTAAATCATTCCAAAAATATGTAAACGCCACGTTAATATACAATAAGCTATCGAAGATAACGCCGCAATAGATATTCGAAACGTGGAACGCGCCCACGTCGAGAGGGAAAAAAGCGATGGCGCTTTTTTACGAGTTAATTTCAGGCACTTTTCGGATTGTTTAGATGCGGCCGGCACGCGAATGGCTAGATTTACAATGGCAAATAACGCCAACCGAAAGCGGTCGTGCCCGTTGCTCGTGCACGTTTATAAGAAGAAGACCGGGCCTTTTCGATGCAACCGAGGAGATCGTGATGACCTACTAAACGGTATCTCTTGATATATGTCGGTTGGTCATAAGCTGATGACGGTGATAGAGTGTGAAGTTATGTTTCGGTTTCTATTGATTTTTGTTATATTATAAAGGTTGGGAAATAAAGAAAAGATTTATTTTCAATAGCTACGTACTTTTGAGAAGATGTTGCAGTGAATTGAAAAAACGGAACACGCTGCAACTTCGAAAATTTAAACCATTTTATATGTTGGTGTCTCCCTAGCAAGTAGTGATGAGGAAATAAATGAAATAGAAGAGAGAATCACTAAAGATATCAAGCCTCGCGCGTAAGTCATATGACTAGATTAAGAAATATTTCAAGAAAAGTTAAAATAAACATCTACAGAACAATACGAAGACGTGTGGTTATCTATGGACGCAAGTTACGTAAAATTAATCATAAAAACAAGGGAAACGTTGGAAATTTGGGAAAGAAAAGTGTTACCAGAAACAAGACCAGCGAAGCAGATTGTGAGAAGAGGTGTAAATAATAAGGAAGTGGGAACGCTTATCCATATCGTGTGGAGCAAAAAGTTAGCACCAAATGGAAAACTTTTCCATTGTTAATATTTCAGAAAATTTTTACTGGGGTAAAAGTTTCTACATTCTTTGAAACTAAATTGTAACGATAACCTTCAAAGGTTATTATGGCAAAAGTGTAGATAATATTTTACTTACACTCGTACTTAGATATCTCAAAAATAAAACAATCAATTCTCATATTATTTTCGCCACCAATCCACAGACAAATTTACATCTATTCTTTAACCAAAAATAATGCCAACATAGTTCATAGTATCGATGGAGTCACTCGTGGCAAAATTAATGTGAGGCAGCGAGAAAGCACTAACCAACAGACATATTTCTGACTATTCCGAGTGCTGACCTACCTCGCAGTACTATTTGCCTCTCAGCTTATGTCACGAATCTTTAAAAACAACAACACATACATTTCCTGGCGCCATCCAATGCCAAGAGATATAGCCATCCCGTCTAGAAGCTAGCGACAAAAAGCCGGGTACAGATGTTAAAACAACTCTCGGGCAACTTCTGAGCCGCTAGTTCCGATATCGCAGCGTTCTGGTACGTGCACATAGACGTCTTCCTAGCTTTTACGATAACGAAATTAACAACGTAATGGCTATTGTATTTAAACGTTCACATATTCTAAAAATAAAGCAACTTGACATGTAAATCATCATACCATAAATGTTTTAAAGTTCGTACATAAACTCTATACTCTATCCTCACAGCACATACATTAACGGGATTAAATAACAGCACAAATATAAATTTAACACTCTACGCTATCAAAATTAATTTAAACGGCAATCTACACACATGGATAATAGCGAAAGATAGTAAGCAACATGTCCACAGGACGCATCACGCTCAATTCCCATTCTCACCAACAATGACTTTACGATGCTGAACTTTTACAAACCGAGAAACAAACAAAATAATTTAAAGTCGAGTCTGAGTCGCGATAATCTTGTCAAATCTTCTACGCTAACACGTATTTTACACTACATTATTTGCACAAGTAACGCATGATATGCTCGCATTAATGTCGTTCGAGTTGCTTTCTTCCAATAAAGAAACGGATAGTATTGCCAGCAGTTTGCCTTTATCTACACAGTCGCATCGCGCCTACCCTTAAACAAATTCATAATTAAAAAGCGGTAGTCGCTAGAGCGGTGCTGCCAGACTGGAACTTTTAATTATGTTTATTTGCGACAATATTTCGTTTTCTATTACTCCCGGTATAATTTTTAATTAAAAGCGGCGTATTGCTAGCGGTAGCTAGGCTATTGCGAGCCCATTTGTCACCCACTGCTCGACCGGGCAAAATATCAAACGCGATACTTGAAAGTGTAAGAGCCGTAAGTTGTGAAAATGAATTGCTACAGATCTATATGTTTCTTTCATTTTGTTATCTTAATGATTTCTTTGCTTTTTCACGTGGAAAGGAATTGTAGATTAAATCTGGTCTGGTAATTTTTATAAATAACGTTTGGTATAATCGAATAAAGTAGGGAGGTGTCAAAAGTTATTGTATTAATAAAATAATGTAACTTCTTTCTTAGCCGTAATTGTAATTAGATTTAAAATTGAATATTGATTTTAGCGGCTTTCAAGGGTTTATAAAAATAAACATTATTAACATTGATAAAATGACAGAGTGAAATTTTTTCTACAAAAAATCAATGTTTCTTCCAAAATTGCAATTCACTTTAGAAATTGAACAAAATAATAATAGAGCTCACGCTTATTTGCCAAAAAGAAAACAAAGTATTAAGAAAATTATATTTAAACCCACATCTTCTGGGCACTACCTAAATTTTAATTCTGCCCAATCCTCTTACAAAAAGAATGCCATTTCACCGAGAGAGAAATGTATAGTAAATTGTACCAGAATTGTAGTGTACCCTACCAGAATCGGCGGTTACTATAGTGACAACCATCGAAGTAAGTAGAAAATACCCTATTATTGTGGTCTTTTGCAGTGGCTGCCTGTACCCCATATTTATAGTAAAAGTAGGACCCCGAAATTGTAAGCAGCTCTAAAAACTATGGTAAAAAAAAGTACCACAAAATTGTAGTTAATTGCCATACACTTATTAAAATGTATGACTACAAAATGTACTCATTACCGCACGCATTGTTAATTGCACTACCTTTGTTCAAAGGCAGTACGACATATCCGCGCATACTGCAGTAAATTATTCTCTTGTTTGTAACAGAATAATCCTCAAACAAAAGAGAACTTATTGTAAAAATACACATCAAAAAAGTGCATAGAAATAATAATCAGGATAATGCAAATGTTAAATAGCCCGCGGCATTGATGGAATCGCTACTGCCAAAAATCAATATAGAAAGAAAAAAAGCAGTATTGCTTTTTATTACTATTCTCATTGCTTTTACATCTATCAGCTTATGCCACTAATCTTCAAAAACAGCTACTGAAATATTTCCTGGCGCCACCTAGTTGGAGTAGTTATAGTCATGCCGTCCTAGATAGTGGAAACAAAAATACAGATGTCACTTACCCATACAATAATGGTGAGTCTAGTGATGAGAAAGCACATCAAGTAGGAGAAGAAAATTTTAATTTGGATCCCACATTTGAATCAGAATGTTCTTCAAATGAACCACGTTTCCTGACTCAAGGAGACCTTAGTGACCTCGTTCGCGATTTAAACCTGTCTAAGAAGCAAGCCGAACTTTTGAGATCCAGATTGAAGGGCTCTAATCTACTTCAGAGTTATACAAAAATTTCGTTTTATCGTAGTCGGCATGCCAAATTCAATGATTACTTCTCCCTTGAAGATGATCTGGTGTTCTGCAATGATATTGTCTCGGTTATGAGTGCACTTGACCATGAGTATCACACTGATGTTTGGCGTTTGTTCATTGATTTATCCAAAGCTAGCTTAAAAGCCGTTTTACTTCACAATGGAAATAAATTGCCCTCAATTCCTCTGGCCCACTCAGGTAACATGAAGGATAGATGATTTAAATCAGAAAAACCTACCTCTGACTCAGGCTGTTATAACTGAGGAAGCAAAGATATTTTTTTAAGATCTTAAAAAGACAGAAGGAGGCGAAGAAACATTTTTGGGAAGCAAGGGTTCGTTTATGAGATTTAAATCTCGAAGTAAGCGTCGTTGTGTCAAATTATATGGTGAGATGGCAAGTGCAGATGTTGCGGCAGCGCCCACTTTTCCAAAGGCAATTATCCTCTTGACTTCATTTTTAATGTTTATAAGACTAGGCTTTATTGGAAAGAATTGCCATCATGAACCTTCATATCCCAGGAAAAACGTTCCGCTTCAGGCTTTAAAGCTGCGAAAGATAGAGTCACTCTTTTGATGGGAGCTAATGCTTCCGGAACTTTGAGGCTTAAACCAATGTTGGTGTACCATTCACAAACACCACGTGCTCTCAAAGGTCTAAACAAAGAGATGTTGCCAGTCTATTGGAAATGGAACAAGAAATCTTAGGGTCACACAAAACGTTTTTAAAGATTATTTTTGTGCTTCGCTTTTGTAAAGAAAATGATTTACCACCCAAGGCAATTCTTCTCTTGGACAATGCTCCTGGACATCCTCAAAACCTTACTGAAGAAAGAACACCATTGGATGTTAAGTTTATTTAGATGCCCCCAAATACAGCATCACTTTTGCAACCAATGGATCAAGGAGATAGTCTTAGACTCTACAGAAAAATAATTAAAGACTATTGGCGGTGATATTTGGAAAGGCATTTACAACATCAAGGCAGCTTGTAACGAAATGTCAGCAAAGTGTCTAAATGGAGTGCGGCGTACACTTCTACCAAAATTTATGCACGATTTCGAAGAATTAGAGCCTGGGAAGACGTTGGAAGGCTTGCGCGAGAGGTAGTATTAGACAATGTGACAGCTGAAGATGTGATAGAAGTTTTAGAGAGCCACGATCAGCGGCTCTCCAACGAAGTATTAGAAGAATTAGCCAATGAATTAAGTCGTCAACATTCAGAGGAGGAGAAAGGAAACGAAGAACCTCTAAGAGTTATAAAAACAGCCGATCTAGAGTGTATTCTTTCAACCATAGAAACCGTAACGAGAACAAAGTTCGAATGTAAAAAAGAGTGTTATCGCATCAATTCGACTATATTCTGAACTTCTTAAAGAAAGAAAAAGAAAATCTAAACAGTTAACACTCGGTAATTTTTTTAAAAAGATACAAAAGATCCGAAACCAGGAACTTCGGCATAGAAATAGTAACACCTCATTGAAATTTCACGTCTTTTTGATAAAATATTGTTTCATTTTTGTTATTGAGAATTTTATTTTATTTTTACAATTACATATACATTTATTAGATTAATTATACATATTATATTTTTGCATATGTCTATTTTTTGACGAGGTGGAACCTAACTCCATGCCTCCCATTATAATTGGGTTCAATTTACCCCGATTTAGTTTACGCCGGTTTTTTTAGAAACGGAACTCCGGCTAAACCGAGGTCTACCTGTACTGCAAAAAAAAAAAATGTTATTATCAATCTTATATAATCTACGAAGCCCACAATGTTTTGGTAATTGGGTAGAAACATGAGAGTACAATAATACAATCAATTTATGATCAGAAAAATTAATATCTTTTATTCCACATTGTAGATTTACTTCTAAATTAGAAAAAAAAACATTCTCAATAGTTATTGAATATTTGTTGAGGCAAATTGAAAGTTTGAAGAGTTAGTATTTTTCTTGCAAAAAATGTTTTTCTTCAAAGTTAAATGACAGACCTTTAGATGAATCCTGTTTTTCACAACAACGACATGGATCATTTTCAAAGCTTCCTCTCTTAAAACAACAATTCCACAATTATTCTGCTTTGTGGCCATAACATATTTCAAAAAGAAAGTGTACCATACATAGATTTCACCTACTCTCAACGGGTGATCTCTGCATGTGAGATTTACCTCCTAAAACATCTCAAAACCGCAAAGTAAACGAAATAAAGTAATCAAACAATCAAATCCGACAGATTTTGATATCCGACACCGCAGCAGCGGTTAAATCTTCCATTCCTAACGACCTACACGATTTGACGGACCCCTAAATAAATAAACAGAGGTCGGAAAATATTAATTATGAATTAAAATTTCGGGACGAGGGCGACATGAGCGACTTATACGAGGGTAGACGAGCGTGTATGACACGAGATTAGACGTTAATATCGTTGGATGGGTACGCGCCGTCCCGACAAAACTGTCACTTATATTGCATGTGGTAGTGGTGGATCCTATATTTGAACAGCGAGAGTGGAAAGTATGCAAGTTCGCCCTTCGCTCTAAGCTCGCTTGCGGCTATGTATGGTATATAGTAGTTCGTGTATACGTGAATAATTCCGACAATAAGTTTCGCGAACTGAGTTTTGACAAGTTGCGTCTTCCCTTTCCCGATTCTGACGTCTGCTAGTTGTTGTGTACTGTTATTCTTAATGGATAGTCGTGAAGTGTATATTGTACGTCTGGAACTCGAGAGAAGTTGGAGAGAAGAGGAAGACAAGGAGGTGTTTATTTTCAAAAGTTATTGTCGCTTTTCGAAACTAATGACTACGTCTTCTGTATGTGGCGTCCTTCGCTTTTGAGATTTCGTGTTGTGTTGGGAATTTTTCACGACTGATCCGTTTCCTTAGATGAGCAGAACTCATGCATTAATAGTATAAGCCCAACTTTGAAGTTTGGCTATTTTCTATTCTTTTGCTAGTAATTCTTTCAATAAACCATACAATTTTAGAAAAGTCGATTGCTGTTGAATCTATAATTTGCTTCCTAGCTCAGATTGGACGCACCTTACTTCTTCTGTTGATGTACAAATTTGCAGTGAGTCATTTAACCAAATTATATACATTTTGAATCTCGCTACTTCACGCTATAAGTTCAGATGCTCTAAATACGAGGGGTATTTTTTAAATAAGATCCGTTTTTTAATAACAAGAAAGATACTGTAAATATTATTAAAATATACTTTCTTTGACTAAAATTTTATTTTGGATTGCATTTGAAGTTGCTTTAAAAACACTAGCAATATATTAATACACTCACAGACAAAAATATTGCATATTTTATTTTCGGCCTTTATTGTTTTTCTCTTTAAAACTTTTGTGATTTTTGTTGCTAAATCTTGTACACTGGAGTATTTTAAAAAAGCAATATTAATTACCCATAAACATAATAACAACGCAACATAATAACACTTTAATACTTAGTACTTCCTCTCCTTGCTTTAACGATATTCTGCATCCCCCTAGGCATGCTGCGCAAAAGATCTTTGATGATTTCTTGAGGAATTCGATTCCATTCTTCCTGTGCAGCAATTCTTAATTCGGCAATTGAGTTAGGAGTTGGATTTCGTGCTCGTATATTTCTTTTTAGAATGTTCCATAGATGTTCTATGGGATTTGCGTCAGTACTATTTGCTGGCCACTCAAACGCCGCAACCCCGACATCCTCAAGGTACTGGATCACTGTCCTTGCGGCATGGGGTTGGACATTATCATGCATTAGCATAAAATTATCGTAGCCAATAAAGCCGGCATGAGATAAAACATGTTCTTCAAGGATGTTGTGTATGTACCAGTCAGCATTCATTCTTAAATTTACATCAATGAGTTCCGTGCGACTCTCCCAAATAATGCCGCCCCATAGCATAATGGAACCACCACCAAAGCTAAGATTTTGTGCAAGATTACATTCTGTGAAACGTTCTACTGATCTTCTGTATACACGACTACGCCCATCAGGCTTCCATAATTGTATTTTTGTTTCGTCTGTAAAAAGAATCTTTCCCCATTGATGTTCATTCCGGTTAGGATGAGCTCTTATAAATTCTAGGCGTCGAATTTTGTAACGTGGGAGAAGCCGAGGAACTTTAGCAGGACGTTTTGGGTTTAAGCCGACCTCCTTAAGTCTCCTTATTACTGTTTTGACGGATATATTGACTTGTCTTGTATTCAATAATTCATTTCTAAGATGCGGTGCTGTAAGTGCGCGATTTCGTAAAAATTGAAGTCTCAAATATTAGTCATCTCTTGGCGTTGTACATCTTTTACGTCTTTGACCACGCTGCCTTTTATATTCTCCAGTCTCATTCTGTCGTCTTACTATACGAGAGACAGTCGATTGATGGATATTTCAACTCCGTGCAATATCTTCTTGTGTGTACCGTTCATTAGCCAAACAAACAATTTTAACACAATTTATGACACTTAAATGAGACATCTCGCTAACCGAAACTACACGCTTCTACACTAAAGTTCTGGAAATGTCATGCTGACAACATCGAATGTAGATCAATCAGTGTCTTGGTCTTCAATGCACATTACGCAAATTTATAACGTTTTATCTTATTCGCTCATAAAAGACTGTATTAAAAATCTTTTTTTCTGTAACAAATTGCACGATACGTAGAATACTCCAGAGTAAAAGATTTAGCAATAGAAATCACAAAAGTATTAAAGAAGAAAATAATAAAGGCCTAAAATAACATATGCAATATTTTTGTTTGTGAGTGTATATTCTGGCTTCCGTCGATGAATTATGAAAATCTGTAATTTCCTTGGCATTTCCGACGTCATTAAATGATTGAAAAGATCTCCCCGATAAGGCATCGAACCTGACATCTTCTGCTCGTCGGGTGGGCGTGCTAACCACTACACCACGAAGACCTATGTCAGGAACGTTTACCCTTTAACACCTAGTTGCTATTTTATCTGCAAATATATCATAATGTTTCGACAGACAACTTTTGATTTTTACATGCCAAGTACACAGAAGCCAAAATATATTAATTAATTAGTGTAAAAATTAAAAAAACTAAAATTAAAAATTCTCGTTATGGTCAACAATACGTTGTTAATAAGTAGAACTGAGCTCTATCTGAATATTTGTTTTACCAGGTACAGCAAATACCGTACAAGAAGTAATGTGACCACAAGATTCGTCAGGTTTCTTCATTTTAGTGGTTAAATAATGTACATCTTTCACACTAGTTCTAGCCGAACTGAAATCTGATGATCCAAACGCTGTATTACAAAAAAAAATGTGTATGGAAAACAATATAATAAATATGAAACTTCACATCCACATATCGAATTACTTCTTTTAAAATATCCATTGAAAAACGTTGTGTGAACGTTCTATGTATTTTCGGCTCTTCTTTCCGTTTTTTGTTCTAATTTTCTGCACAGAAAATCTATTAAAGTCACTTTTTTTCTAAATTACGCTAATACTGTTCATTTTTAAGGTTATTATAAAAGTTCGATAAACAAGTACAACGTCAGAGGCGTATCGCGCAAAAGTAGGTACGTGAGATACAGTATTATTAAAAAATAATATATTCTTACCTTTATTGACGTCTAAGCAACGCTTCCATTGTCGATTCACTTAGCCTTCGACGTTAGTCTGAAAACGTTTTCGTGTATTTCGAAAATGATCGTTCTACATCTAGCGAAGTAGGATTTGCGTAATTCCTATATTCCTTTATCTCTTCTGCGCACCCTTTATTTTTAGTAATAGACCGAACCTTTTGTAAATCGGGATTTTTATTTAAAACTGCACGAAATTTTTGAGCGACATCTAGAGCGATTTGTAAATTATCTAACGTATTTAATGCAGAATACTTTATGGAAATTTCATCTATTTGTAATTGAACGACCGAATTGGAAAAAAGTTGTCGACTCTCTCGAATCGCTGCAGATTCATTTGATTTAAATGTTAAAATCACATCCCTCACATTTTCGAAATATTTGTGATAATAAAATACTGCTTGGAGCCATGTTTCCCATCGAGTTATTACAGGCTGAGGTGGTAGTGGACGTTTCGGACACAATTGTTTGAAAACGCAGATATGTTTGGAAGATTTCACAAACACATTTTTGGTAGATGCTATTAAATTATTCACCATCGGATATTTTTTTCGAATGGTTTCTGCAACGGGATGATACGCGTGTATGAGACATGTTATGTGAAGAAGAGTCGGAAAGCATTTTATCAATATCCTACAAACTTTCAGCATTGTTGCAGCTCCATCAGTAACTAACATTGTGACTTTTGCTGCTGTGATGAAATTCTCTTAACGAATCTTTTATCTTCACGACGGTTTCAGCATCACTTTTTTGAATTCTTTTGCTGGTTAATAACAAGGAAGCTGCTGGATCATTACGCTTTAAAGGACGCGCTACAACATGAATCACGCTGTGCTCCTGTGCATCAGTTGTTTCATCCGCACTTACGCAAATTTTCTTATTTTTCAACTCGTCTACTATACTTGTATCGCAATTGCCTATTGGTTGATAGTTTCCACGAGGGAACATATTTATTCCAAAAAAGACGAAAGTGTTCATTGTCTACTAGGTGTTGTGGGATGTTGCGCACAGTATAAAAATAAAATCATACAAAAATTCCCTGTATGGAATATTGTTGCCTAAATTCAGTACATGACGTTTACTTTTAATATGTCTTCTATAGTGAAATGTATCGCGACCTATCAAGTGTATATTGTAAATTTTGCATTGAATGATAGTACCTGTATATTCCAACCCATGGAAACGGCTAATATATTTATTCACATGCGATGCTAAAGGTAAACCTCGCTTACGGCGATCCATGTTTAAAAAGACGCACACCGATAAACCGATAATTATCGAACGACCGTTCACTTCCACGCCTATCGAATGACTAAACTCTCCACCGGCTTCGCATCGACCTAAATCCCCTCTCGGCGCTTCTACCGTAGCATGCGTTTGTCGAACCTTATAAACACAGTTATTTGTCACCTTGTAAAAAAGCATAGCCGCGATTTCATCGCGTCCCAAATATTTCATTCCAATCTATTGTATGTTGTTAGCATGAGGCATAAGATACAATTCGTTTCACAATATCGACCACGGAATAAATAGGAAGCCGCGAGAGATTCAAACTGTATTTTCGCAATAATTTTGTTTATGAATGGTATTGAATTTTGAAACCGTATATCAGGGAGGGCGCTTACGACCTCATGGACACACCGTCCCTCCTGTTTTATCTCTTAATACACAAACAAAAAAATAAGAGAATTTTAATATAGAACTGACGTTTCTTTAGAAAGGGTTTCCACAGCTCCGCCTGTTTATTACATCACGATTTATAGCCTATTGACCGCGTTCATCGGAAGCAATCGCTTGCTGGCGGTTGATTACGCGATTGCGATTGCGATGATGATAATGTTTATTCAGCGGCTGCCATATATGCAAGCGTACAAATTTTTAGCTTATTGCTGCTGTGTTTATGTAAGAAAACCTCAGCTGACAGGTACCTAAGGCAAAATGGCCGCGTCGCGTTCAATAAGCAGTTACCCGAATCGTCAACTAATCGCAATCGTAATCAAAAATACATTTGTTCTGACGAATGCGCCGATTGACATTTAATCTTGTGTCATAAAAATTTGACAGCTCGCACGTAACGAAGCGAAGCAAACAATATACCTCTTTACAAATTTAACCTACAATAAATCCCTCAAACATGGGTCATGGATTCGGATATCTTTATAAATTGCGAGCTATAGTAACCTACTCATTATCACCTTTCGAGCAGAAAGCTTTTCCGCATTTCTTCAGCCACGCCGTACCGAACACAATCCGAAGAGCCACGGAATCCTCACCATATGTTGTTCCACCGTTTGTACTGGGCGTTGTACTCTATCTATTGCTCGAAATGAGATACCAAGGACAAATGCGCAAGAATCCAAAGAATTTTGAAAATGACGTGTAAGAATATACCCACTGTTTTTTTTTTAATATTATAACGTCTAGTGGAAATATTAATTTATTGTTATGTATGTATTGTTTGTATAGTAAAGTAAATTTTTGATTTATGTAACTGATTGTGTAAGACCACTTGGCACTGTTAATTTTATTGATTTTCCAGCTATACAGCTATGTGTACTTATCTTATATTATTTATCAGAATAACAATGCACTAAGGAAAATGTAACATACATAAAATAGTTCATTATAATCATTATAAATTTAATGAAAAATGAAAATAAATAAAAGTATATTGCTTAACAGGACTTGTGCTTATACCGTACGAGCGAGCGTACTATGGTTACTCGATTTTACACGAACTCAACGCACTTAAACGTGTGCTGTGTTGAATATCACTGTCGAATGTCATTTGCTTAACAAAATTGCGTAAACGCAAATTCATTTGTGTACTTTACTCATGTTATAAACGGCGTATTCGTTCACGTAAATATGCAAGCAACAACTTCGCTCATGCATCTCCAAAAACACCTTGCTCATGTTATAAACCTGCATATTCGTTCACGTACACGTGTAAGACACGACTTTGCTACCGCATTTCCGAAAAATGCTTTAAGCGCATGTCTTCTCTTTATATATCGCGCGTACTTTAAATTAGGAGTACATTAGAAGCAGAAAATACATTATTAATGTCAATATTTACTATTTATATTGTAAAAAGGAACATAAATTTGACAATTTACAATAAGATAATTTTACAATAATTTTGCCGTTCGCTGGTTAGCCACACGTTACACAGGTAATTGATGATGACAGCTATGTGTACTTATCTTATATTATTTATCGGAATAACAATGCACTAAGGAAAATGTAACATACATAAAATAGTTCATTATAATCATTATAAATTTAATGAAAAATGAAAATAAATAAAAGTATATTGCTTAACAGGACTTGTGCTTATACCGTACGAGCGAGCGTACTATGGTTACTCGATTTTACACGAACTCAACGCACTTAAACGTGTGCTGTGTTGAATATCACTGTCGAATGTCATTTGCTTAACAAAATTGCGTAAACGCAAATTCATTTGTGTACTTTACTCATGTTATAAACGGCGTATTCGTTCACGTAAATATGCAAGCAACAACTTCGCTCATGCATCTCCAAAAACACCTTGCTCATGTTATAAACCTGCATATTCGTTCACGTACACGTGTAAGACACGACTTTGCTACCGCATTTCCGAAAAATGCTTTAAGCGCATGTCTTCTCTTTATATATCGCGCGTACTTTAAATTAGGAGTACATTAGAAGCAGAAAATACATTATTAATGTCAATATTTACTATTTATATTGTAAAAAGGAACATAAATTTGACAATTTACAATAAGATAATTTTACAATAATTTTGCCGTTCGCTGGTTAGCCACACGTTACACAGGTAATTGATGATGACAGCTATGTGTACTTATCTTATATTATTTATCGGAATAACAATGCACTAAGGAAAATGTAACATACATAAAATAGTTCATTATAATCATTATAAATTTAATGAAAAATGAAAATAAATAAAAGTATATTGCTTAACAGGACTTGTGCTTATACCGTACGAGCGAGCGTACTATGGTTACTCGATTTTACACGAACTCAACGCACTTAAACGTGTGCTGTGTTGAATATCACTGTCGAATGTCATTTGCTTAACAAAATTGCGTAAACGCAAATTCATTTGTGTACTTTACTCATGTTATAAACGGCGTATTCGTTCACGTAAATATGCAAGCAACAACTTCGCTCATGCATCTCCAAAAACACCTTGCTCATGTTATAAACCTGCATATTCGTTCACGTACACGTGTAAGACACGACTTTGCTACCGCATTTCCGAAAAATGCTTTAAGCGCATGTCTTCTCTTTATATATCGCGCGTACTTTAAATTAGGAGTACATTAGAAGCAGAAAATACATTATTAATGTCAATATTTACTATTTATATTGTAAAAAGGAACATAAATTTGACAATTTACAATAAGATAATTTTACAATAATTTTGCCGTTCGCTGGTTAGCCACACGTTACACAGGTAATTGATGATGACAGCTATGTGTACTTATCTTATATTATTTATCGGAATAACAATGCACTAAGGAAAATGTAACATACATAAAATAGTTCATTATAATCATTATAAATTTAATGAAAAATGAAAATAAATAAAAGTATATTGCTTAACAGGACTTGTGCTTATACCGTACGAGCGAGCGTACTATGGTTACTCGATTTTACACGAACTCAACGCACTTAAACGTGTGCTGTGTTGAATATCACTGTCGAATGTCATTTGCTTAACAAAATTGCGTAAACGCAAATTCATTTGTGTACTTTACTCATGTTATAAACGGCGTATTCGTTCACGTAAATATGCAAGCAACAACTTCGCTCATGCATCTCCAAAAACACCTTGCTCATGTTATAAACCTGCATATTCGTTCACGTACACGTGTAAGACACGACTTTGCTACCGCATTTCCGAAAAATGCTTTAAGCGCATGTCTTCTCTTTATATATCGCGCGTACTTTAAATTAGGAGTACATTAGAAGCAGAAAATACATTATTAATGTCAATATTTACTATTTATATTGTAAAAAGGAACATAAATTTGACAATTTACAATAAGATCATTTTACAATAATTTTGCCGTTCGCTGGTTAGCCACACGTTACACAGGTAATTGATGATGACAGCTATGTGTACTTATCTTGTATTATTTATCGGAATAACAATGCACTAAGGAAAATGTAACATACATAAAATAGTTCATTATAATCATTATAAATTTAATGAAAAATGAAAATAAATAAAAGTATATTGCTTAACAGGACTTGTGCTTATATCGTACGAGCGAGCGTACTATGGTTACTCGATTTTACACGAACTCAACGCACTTAAACGTGTGCTGTGTTGAATATCACTGTCGAATGTCATTTGCTTAACAAAATTGCGTAAACGCAAATTCATTTGTGTACTTTACTCATGTTATAAACGGCGTATTCGTTCACGTAAATATGCAAGCAACAACTTCGCTCATGCATCTCCAAAAACACCTTGCTCATGTTATAAACCTGCATATTCGTTCACGTACACGTGTAAGACACGACTTTGCTACCGCATTTCCGAAAAATGCTTTAAGCGCATGTCTTCTCTTTATATATCGCGCGTACTTTAAATTAGGAGTACATTAGAAGCAGAAAATACATTATTAATGTCAATATTTACTATTTATATTGTAAAAAGGAACATAAATTTGACAATTTACAATAAGATAATTTTACAATAATTTTGCCGTTCGCTGGTTAGCCACACGTTACACAGGTAATTGATGATGACAGCTATGTGTACTTATCTTATATTATTTATCGGAATAACAATGCACTAAGGAAAATGTAACATACATAAAATAGTTCATTATAATCATTATAAATTTAATGAAAAATGAAAATAAATAAAAGTATATTGCTTAACAGGACTTGTGCTTATACCGTACGAGCGAGCGTACTATGGTTACTCGATTTTACACGAACTCAACGCACTTAAACGTGTGCTGTGTTGAATATCACTGTCGAATGTCATTTGCTTAACAAAATTGCGTAAACGCAAATTCATTTGTGTACTTTACTCATGTTATAAACGGCGTATTCGTTCACGTAAATATGCAAGCAACAACTTCGCTCATGCATCTCCAAAAACACCTTGCTCATGTTATAAACCTGCATATTCGTTCATGTACACGTGTAAGACACGACTTTGCTACCGCATTTCCGAAAAATGCTTTAAGCGCATGTCTTCTCTTTATATATCGCGCGTACTTTAAATTAGGAGTACATTAGAAGCAGAAAATACATTATTAATGTCAATATTTACTATTTATATTGTAAAAAGGAACATAAATTTGACAATTTACAATAAGATCATTTTACAATAATTTTGCCGTTCGCTGGTTAGCCACACGTTACACAGGTAATTGACGTTTGTCTTATGAAAGTAAGGTTGAATACAATTTAGAAATCACTACAGCCAACAATAAATTATGTTGGCAACTCCTTGACAAAGATATTGCACTTAAAGTTCTTTTTTAAATAAGATTTTAAAACATAATACGTCAGGTAAGTTTCAAAAACTAACATTTACACAATCAACGAGATGCCAATCTGAAATATAACATATTCCCAAAACTAAATTAATATTCAACATAATCCGTGAGAATTTTCCCAACAATAAGAAGCATTTCAAGATGCGAATCTGGGCGATGTTCGCACAACTGTAGACGCTATTTAATCCGTTTTATCGTACTTCCGCGCGATTTTAACAAATGAAAGATAGCATTCAATCCGAAATCCCGCTGATATATTCGGGAAACCTAGTAAGATGTAAATCAACGCAAGGAAATCCCCTTTCGGCACCCCCGTTAAAACGTTTCCCATTCTCGAAACTCTCAGGTGTGTAGCAGGAGAAGGAGCAGCAAGATTTGACGCGTCTTCGCCGAGGTTACGTTTTTCTAAGGGATATCCTTTCTGCAATGCGATTTGCTTATTCGCAAAATTGAGCACCTAAATTCCCGAATTCATTTATATCTGCAGATAAAGGAAATATATTTTTATTGAAAATTTGAAAGTGATGCTTTTGAAAAGTATTTTCAATTTAGAAACATTTTTTTTATACCAAAATAAGAACATTGCTGTGTCTCTAGAAAAATTAATTTGTACATTATGTAGCTTATTTTAAAATTCGTAGGTACTTCGAATAATATATTCTTTTAGATTTTTGCCAATATTGATTGAGTAAGTTAACTGTCAATAAACCGTTAATTTGTAAGGTTAAGTTTAATGTATTGTATGGATAAAATTTTCAATATAATCATAAGTACAGTGATCAGATTCGTATAATAATACTGTTCTTAACTGTTAATCTAAAGTCATATCTTTTAATTTATACACGCAGAAAAATGGTTTATTGCATCAAGAAAATATAATTTCTTGCGAAAGTTAGTCTCTATTCAAGAAAATATTTTTATTTCAAGGCAATACAAATGTATAATATAAATAAATAAATAAATCGCACGCAACATATGTTAAATGTTTTCAATTAATAATTAAGAAATGTCTTAAATTAGGGATTCGGTTTAAACCTATGAAGGTTATTGCTGACTTTAAAGATTTAATTCATAAAGCTGTTAGGATGGTATAGAAACACATTGAAACTGTCGAATGTAGCTTTCATTTGGCTCAGTCATGGATACGTAAAATGCTGCAGATAGGTTGAATAAATGAATACAAAAATAAACAATCCCAAATTGGCATATTTTTGCACTGGATTTTTGGTCTGTTTTAAAAACCTGAAATGGTAGGCGATTGTTTTGTTTTGGACTTTGCGGCAAATCAGATAGATGATGGCAAGTTAGTAGATTACTTACAATTAGTCGGAAATTATATTGATGAAAATGCCAAGTTTATGGGCTTGCGCTTCAGCGTCGAATGAAAGAACCACAAATTGTTCGGAATCGTTTCATTCCGATTATAATGAATCTTTTTATAGTACGCATCCCAATATTTTTAAATGTATAGATGTTTTAAAACAATTTCAAATAAAAACTTATTTAAAAATTAACAGTATACATTTACAAAAAATGGTTACAAAATTGCACAATGTGCCATTTACTTATACTAACAAGGGAACACCGGCAATCCGGACTCCCCAAAAAAATTTAAATTTTGTGGATTTGTAGAGGGGTCCAAGGTAAGAACATCCCACTTATTTTTATCGGCGGAATCCTCCGTAGGTGGGGTAGAGGGCGCCCTTAAGAAAAAACTACCCGTTTATATTTGTGCAAATATCTCGAAAACTATTGGAGATATTGAAAAAAAGTTAAGACAAGTTTTTAATTGTTTGAAGAGGACTATATAATAGCATAACCATTATTTCAAAAAGTATTAATTTTAATAGAAAAATTACCCCCGCCCCAATCCTTTTGAAAACTTTAACATTTATAAATATCCGAAAAAAGGGGCTGTTCCATACTGAATTCAACCGTATATATAAGTACATATGATAAAATTGGCGATACCTGTATATATATATATATATATATATATATATGTATATATATATATATATATATATATATATATTTACATCCTGTTATCTCTTAAGCGTCCTTTCATGGAAAAGCTCCTCGGCGTCCGTGTCGTGTACTTTCACAATCCAGCCAGCAAGCGTCCTTTCACAAATCAGTCAGAGAGCGTCCTTGATATTCGTAATGCATTCATACAACTGACGCCTGGGCGTCCGCGCTGTATATTTTATATTTATTCTTACAACGACTGGGCGTCCGTAGATGTTGCCAATTCTTGTGAGTATGAAATTACTGCTGCCACGAGATATTTTGTTTAGCCAGCAGCAAATTCTGTATCGAAGCATTAAGAGATGTTTTAGGTAATACGCGTATTTTCACTAGGGTATTAGGAATGTGCTCAAAACATGTCAATGCTTCTGATTTAAATTTTTGTATTTTTTTTAAAACTGTTTTTCTTTTAATATGAAGTTTCTCATTGAATTTAGCATTTAGGAAGTATTTTTGGTAAAATAATTTATATTTCTCATACGTAAAATATACCTGCAGGCAGAAATATTTAAATCACTTAAGAACTTTATTTTAATAAAAGTTTGCACCGAGGCGAGCATGAGAAACGTAAAGTAGCAGAAGACTGCTGTTGTTAGTAAAAAATGCTCTTATCACAACTATGTTGTTATATTTGACAGAACCAACTTAACAGTATTAGCAGTAAAATAATATTAGCCTTACAAGGAAACTGTTCCAACCCGGAGACATCGATTTGAATGAAACTTGGCTAAAGTAAAGACCCTATAGAACTATGGAAAACCCCGTTATCCGTTTCTGTTAAACAAGCCTTAAAGGATGTAAAACGAGGCACTGAAATAGGGATGATTTTGGTTTTTTCTAAATTATTCCAAAATTGCTGAAGATAAAAAATATTGGTGTGTGCGGATGTACTGCGTTATAAGAGCGCTATTGAAGTACCCGCAAACATCAGCATTCGGGGTGAGAAAAAGTCACCCCCTTCCCGCCGCCCCGCCACCGTAACGGAGATTTTTTTTCTTATCAGGTTTGAAGACCCTACAAAACTATGGAAAACCCCGTTGTCCGTTTCTGTTAAACAAGCCTTAAAGTGTGTAAAACGGGGCACTGAAAATAGGGATGATTTTGTTTTTTTCTAAATTATTCGATAATTGCTGAAGATAAAAAATATTGGTGTGTGCGGATGTATTGCGTTATAAGAGCGCTATTGAACTACGCAGAAACATCAGCATTCGGGGTGAGAAAAAGTCACCTTCTTCCCGCCGCCCCATCACCGAAACGGAGAAAATGTTTTATTTCTTATCGGGTTTAAAGACCTTATAAAGCTGTTTAGAAGATTACGCCCCGTTTCGACTAAAATACTTTTTAAGGAGGTAAAATGAACCACCGAAAATAAATGCAACATTTCTTTTGTCTTTAGTATAATACGCATAAATATATTCTTATTTGATATAATAATGTTATGTGAAGTATGTTTGTTTTGTTGGTGGTTGAAAGTTTATATATTACCAGTTTGTTTACGGTTGCTGTCTATTGCAGAAGATATGTAATTATATTGGGTATAAAATGAACTGTGAAATATTCAGTTTCACTTTCAATCACACGAGTGTAGTTAATTAGTAACAGTATGGTGATTATAAATCCTTTGAATATTATTCATTTACTAAACTTTTCGAAACTATAGTCACTTACATTTAGTATGTTATTTTAAATACAGTGAAATTACAAAGTTTATTTGTGTTTTTATTAAACCTATTATTTTTTAACTTATGCTTTTAACCAGAACACCTGTATTGTATAGATTATTTATTAAATGCTGCCGATATTTAGGCGCACTTAAAATGCAATGCATCGGTACACACCAATCTTTTTTTGTATTCCCTTTTTGTGGAATAACTTATAAAAGAAACTAAAATCATCCCCATTTTCTGTGCTCCGTATTACCTCTTTAAAGGGTTTCTTAGCAGAAACAGGAAACGGTGTTTTCTATAGTCCTACAGATACGTCAAACTTGATAAGAAATAAACATTTTCTCCGTTACGGTGATGGGGCAGCGGGAAGGGGGTGACTTTTTCTCACCCCGAATGCTGATGTTTGCGAGTACTACTAATAGCGCTCTTATAACACAATACATCCGCACACACCAATATTTTGTCTCTCCAGCAATTGTGGAATAATTTAGAAAAAAACTAAATCATCCCTATTTTCAGTGCCCCGTTTTACCCCCTTTCAGGCTTTTTTAGCAGAAGCGGACAACGTGGTTTTCCGTAGTTCTATAGGGTCTTCACTTTAGCCAAGTTTCATTCAAATCGATGTCTTCGGGTTGGAACAGTTTCCTTGTTAGTAAGTTAGTATTTCTGACCAAGATAATATCTCAAAACATATGCTTCTCGCCAGATCGTCATGTAATAACACTTGCCTTTTAAGAACTACTAGATCTAATATTATTTTAAAATGACAACGTAATTGTTTTACAGCCCCAATATTTTTTTCTACGCAAGATAGAATTGAAAAATTATTACAGAAGTTCTCGAAAATAAAAACTTGCGTTTCGAAGTCAATCATCAAAATTTTTCTACATTACTATAAAGTAACTATTTTTCTAAATTATGTGATAAGCAAATCTTATTATCCAATTTTTTGAGATAGTAACTAGGAGGACGAAAGAAAAACCATGCATCAATTTTATTATTTAATATTGCATTTTATTTGTTATGCTTTTTACTATATTGATTTTGTACGTATCCATACACGTTTATTTTTAACGAGTTTTTGCTTTAAATAACCTCATTAAATACTAGATATGCACGTAGTACAATTTCGAACAATAGACAGAAAAGTTCGATTTTTATTAAACTCAACAAACAAAGACGTAAGTATAAGCGCGCTGTTGCTTCTGCGCAGCTGTTATTAAAGTAAAAGAACTTCAAGCTGCAATGTTGCCAAATTTCGGACGCCGAGTAATCGAAAAGATAAAAACAGAATATACACAGCGGGCGCCTACAAGTCGAGAATTCAAACACACCGAATATTGCGTGTATATAGATAGCGCCTCTATCGGCAACTTATGTGAACCAGAAATATACGCAAATATACAAGAACAAGAGATGCAGCTATCTTGTAAGCGTCAAACACATTTTTTGCTAAATGAAAGTTATGCAACGTGTAATGCTTCTTATAAAATTTCAATGGCGATACATCCAAGCGTCCGTATACGGACGCTCTGTTGGAACCGGACGCCCAGGGGATAGATATTGGTCAATATAAGGGCGCTCGGAAGATAGCTGGATGCATATATATATATATGTATATATATAATATATGTTATATTATTTAATAAATGTACTAATTCTTTTGTATACCACTGTACAATAAATGTAAGGCATTTTTATCTTGTAAGGTTCACACATTATAATTTAGTTAACGCTGCAACTTTGTAAGAAAATAAAATATGAATGTATATATGTATGTATGTGTGAAATTTATATGTTTGCAAATACAAATTGCAATGTAAACTTTGTCATTCTGCAAAACAACTAGTTACTCTGTTATATTTAGTTCCGGCTATATTTCCGTTCCGGAGGTATTTATAATAATATTCAATTTATAGATGATTATTTTTCTCTCCTAACCCAAATTTCCCAACTCCCAAATCGGTATGTTTGTTTACATCATAAAAAATGTTTGTAATATTGTTGATATTAAAGTAACACAACCGGATAAAGTTAGTATGGTTAGATAACTAACTCTGAACATCCTACTGCAAAACTGTTATTACATATTCAATTATAATAAATAGTACGTCCTCTGGTACACATTTCACATGACAAAATATTTTTTTCTGGAATGAAAGGTAAAACTCAATGATAACAATGTATAAGGTTGAATTCAGTATGAAACAGCCCCTCTTTTCCGATATTTAAAAATTTTGGACTTTTCAAAAGAGTAGGGGTGGGGGTAATTTTTCTATTAAAATTAATACTATTTGAAATAAGGGTTATGCTATTATTTAGTCCTCTTCAAACAATTAAAAACTTGCCTTAACTTTCTTTCAATATCTCCAATAGTTTTCGAGATATTTGCATAAATATAAACGGATAGTTTTTCTTAAGAGCGCCCTCCACCCCACCTACGGAGGATTCTGCCGATCAAAATAAGTGGGATGTTCTTACCTTGGACCCCTCTACAAATCCACAAAATTTCAATTTTTTTGGGGAGTCCGGGTTGCCGGTGTTCCCTTGTATGAATCGCTTTCTTCAAACTTTCTGCAAGAATTTCTTCAATCAAATTAACAAATGTCTTAAACAAGGAAATACTTGAAAAGTATACTTCTCTAAGCGCAGAAAAAAGCGCTAAGAAAGTATTTCTTTTGATTTAAAATATTTATTGCATTGTGGAAGAGTAATTGTTTTGAATTAAGGCGGATGCAAGTAAAAGTTTCCCTGCGTGTATGAACTAGTACTAGATCTTTCGATTCTGAGGCGGTTCTGGAAAATTTATGACAGGTTACACGTTTTAAATGCCCCCAAAGAAAGTAGTCCAAAGGACTCAAATCAGGAGAACGAGCTGACCATTTTGTAGACCATTAGTACCTATTACTACTTACTATGTCACTGTTACAAGCAGGGGCACCGTCTTGTCGAAAATACATCACCTGCTGCAAATTAACATTCTTAAGCAAAAGAGGTAGCTGAGGTATTAGAAAGTCCAGGTATTGCGGTTCATTAAGGTGCCGTTGAAAAAATATGGACCGATCAACTGGTCTCCTAATATTCCACACCAGACATTTATGCTCCACCTTCTTTGGAAATTATTTTCTCTTATCCAATAAAGATTTTCAGACGACCAGTAATATGATGATTGACCATTAGGTTGTTTGGAAAGTTGCTCTCATCTGACCATGGAATATGAGCTAGCAAATTTGGGATTTATGAATAAATTTCTTTAGTTAAATTAAGTCTACGAATCCCATCACCATCGTAAAGCCCATGCACCAAATGAGTTTTAAATGGTTTGTATTGATTGGATTTTAATGTATCATGAACTGATTAGCACAATCTTCAGCAATAAATCTTACAAACGCGGATTGTAAGCAACGCTTGCTAATACACCTATTCTGCTGGCTTCATTTGTTGCTGTTTCTCTTCAATTTTCACATTTACCTTCAGAAAAATGAGCCGTATTTCTTGACGTATTAGTCGCACGAATAAATTTAATTGGATTACGTTGGCCAGGAAGTCTAATAGCATACATTGCTTGTGCGACTCTTGCATTATACTTACACTTTCTAGAAATTATCATAACGTAATACTCTTCATTTGAAAACGTAAACAAAATGTTAACAGTTACAGCAAGAAAACATCAACGATTTTCAAACTTAAACACACTTTGATGTGTTTTGCATTTTGCAATTATGAATGGTTAACAACTTTTCAATCTATTGAAGGACATTACCATATTATTTAGGTATTATCTGTATTACATCTACAGAATACAATTTTTTATCATTGATTTGTTATAAAATTTATCAATTTATCTTCATACATTCGAATTTTATAAGCATTTATGTAGATACTTTCGGCTTAAATTTATAAAAATTATTTTCTCGGCAAGTAAACCAAATAGGTTGGTAGCAGTTATAAGAAAAATTATCAAAAATGTGTTGCAGATACCAAAAATCGAATTAAAAGAATTTAAGTTAGCGATGAGATAAAATTTTTTTCCGTAAAATATATTCCCCTATTATAATAAAGTTTTCAGAATTTTAAAATCTTCATTCTTTCCCGAGATATCGCGCTGTTCCTCGCTGAACAGGGTGTATAGCATTTATCGAAAAACAAGTAGAAATGTAAAAGAAGAAGGAAATAAAAATTAACGTGAAACTTGTCTTCAGAAAAGAAAAGAGAGAATTCAGAGATAACATGTTAGAAAAAAATCCAATTATATACACACAAAAAAAAACATAATAAATCAGTATCTTCTGACTTTCACCATAAAAGCCCTTCATCTATTTACAATAACATAATGAAATGGCAAATTAAACCAGGAAAACAACAGCGGAAGACAGTTCTATAAGCATAACATTTAATCTTGTTACAAACATTGTACGACTACTTTAAAAATAGCTTCCACGTATTTAAGCAATCGGTTACAACTTATAGCGCCGTATTCATAAAAAATCTTCAAAAGTAAGCCATATGTGTGCCTATTCTAAGTGATTATGCGTTTGTCATCTGTTGGTTTTATATCTTCCGATTCGACAAAAAAAGGCTATCGCCACTCGTCATTCCTTTTGAAGACGTTTTA
The DNA here is from genome assembly GCA_029619315.2 of Dynastes maya. Classification (NCBI taxonomy): domain Eukaryota; kingdom Metazoa; phylum Arthropoda; class Insecta; order Coleoptera; family Scarabaeidae; genus Dynastes; species Dynastes maya. The sequence continues at coordinate 74,382,617 of JAROYE020000002.1, forward strand.
ATTACGCTTAAGCTTACGATTATCGTTTTGAGCTATATGTGTATGTAGTAAACAAATTGCTGTTCGTATTTTTTTCTTATAAAGGAAATTTGAAACCAATCTTTTTTCTATTCAATTCTATTCAAAGTACCAAATACCTACTAACAGATATGTTGTGGTTATTAGAAGAAACACCGGATGGATGGCATAAGAGGATTTTTTATAAAAACATTTGCTTATTCTAAAACTAATAAATGATGCTAAACTATTGAAATAAATTTCTGCTTTAGATAGCACCAACAGCAGAACTGAAGTCCGGAGTACTCCAAACTTGGGTGTTTAAATAATTGGAAACCGATCATTCATAGATAAGAACTGTACCCAGTAGATAATTTATTTTTTTTTTTACAAAATGAAGGAAAATATGGAAAAGCATTTTTATCAAACTCTAAGAGTTTGTGTTTCCATCTAGTTCATAGATAAGATAATTTAAGATTTCATGAAATTTACCCCTTTACATGAAAATTCCAAAGAAAAATAGTATTTTCAGTGGAGATACAAAATTCTTGTAGAAAAGGACCTTGTTGGGAATTATATCGCTTTTGCATCAAACGATACGAAATTTTCATTTTCCTCAGTTTATGCAGCAAGGTCTTCAATTACATTTTACCCTTATAAATCGACCACCAGCGATCAGAATAGCTTATGTCTCTTCGGAAACGGATCAAAAACCAACAAAGCGATTGTAGCCAGAGTTTACTCAGAAGAGACCCACCTAAAAGAATCATGACTGCTAGAGACGAAAACTACCGTTTTCCAGACAGAAATCTGACGCTGGACCTAGCAGCGCATTGCTTAACTGACCTTAAGGTGGTAGATAGAAATATCAACCCTTTCTCCCACAACAAGCAAGTAGTATCACCATTAAATCAATCAATAACGTCGCACCTGCTATTAAGCTGCTACATAGCTCAATCCTTAGTCTCTGAAATAAATGCCATCAACGTAAAATAACTTTCTAAGATGGGTTTGGGCATCATATAGCTCACATCCCAAAACCCTGTGTCTGCGATTTATGAAAAGTTTAGAGATATCACCCATAAAAACTTCTTGTAGAAATGGGATGAAATTATTTGCTGCGGCATAGCTAAGGTCACTTTGACGTATCGGGACAAGCGCGCAGCAATGAGATACCTGAGACTACTCAGAAAGGACCTTCGTATGGCTGCTGGGATTGTAACCGGACATTGTTGCCTAAAGGAGCACCTTTCCGGGATGGACTAACCGAAGACCAGTCATGCGGGAATTGCCAAACTATAGACGGAACCATACTTGCCCACTCGTTGACAACTATGCTTACCATAACCATGGCGGTTTTTAACATTGGATCTTTCAACTATCGTCGTACTACCTATATAGTGTGTCTAAAAAGTGGCGAAAGAATTATGCGTACTGTTTTTCTTTGTATTGCGCTCAAAAGAAGATACTTTAATATTAAAACATTGTACCATGCAATATTATATTATAAATTATATAACATCCTGTAGATCAGCCTACCTATGATCAGCCAGCGTAATCGGCATTTTTCGGAAATGCGAGAGCAATGTCGTGTCTTACACGTATACGTGAACGAATATGCCGTTTATAATGTGAGCAAGATGTTTTCGGTAATGCAAGAGCGAAGTCGTGGCTTACACATGTTGTACGTGAACGAATGCACCGTTTATAACGCGAGCAAGGTGCACAAAGGAATTTGCGTTTACGCAATTTTGTCGAGCAAATGGCATTCCACAGTGGCATTCAACACAGCACACGTTTAGATACGCCGAGTTTGTGTAAAATCGTATGATCACTCGCACGGTATATCTGGCCAGTAGGATGAACATGCAGCTCAATTGGGTTGCATTAAATTGTCTAAGACATCGCTTCGTTCATTTAAGATATCATAGACATTTCCAATCCACCATTTTCCATCACAAATACAGGCAATGTACTGTCCTGGTTGTAACTTTGCAATACCCAGATGATGTACGGTTGTTCTTGCAGTTCGATCAACGTTTGACACAAGACAGGTGATGAATTTCTGATATTCCAGTGCCATCAACAACAAGAATGGGTCGACAGTATAACTTACTAGGAGCAATCTGTCACATGTTCAGCTTTTACTCTACAATTAAGCGGTTGTATCCAAGAAGTTGAGCCGGATCACTAAATTTCTGCATGGTGGTCACCTCGGGTAGCAGTAAAGAAACAAACTTGATAGCTTATTCGTTGCTATCCCGACATGAAAAAAAATGCCCTTTACAAAAACTTGGCTTGTGGCCCAGCCATACTACTTACGAAGCTGTAATTTGGCGTAATTCCATATAAGACCCATCCTGTAAAAATTCCATCAAAATTGGAGAGGGTCAAATGGGAACTCTTAGTCCACTTGGCATACATGCTTATACATTTCAACCTTTTTTACTAAAAAAAATGCTTCTAAACTTTCAAACTTTCATGACTTTGTGTATACAGAGGAATCATTGTACAACATTTACTTATTAAGGAGGTCGACTGAGAATATCATGAGGGACATCACTATGTATATGATTCATTCACTACTTTATGCACACCCTATATATGTACGCTACTTTTGAAATTAGTTCTCTTGCTTCTTCCTATAATCTTTAGCTTACAGCATCATAGTACGCATCCACCTAAAATATTAACTTAAGGTAAAGGTTAGAGAAAATTGAATAGAAAATAATTAACAAATTAAGTTCCAATTACAATCCCCGTATAATTAGGTAATTTAATTACGCGAGTAATTCGATTTGCTCAAATCGATAATTACATTATTTCATTCCGTTCGTCCCAATTCGTTCCCCACCAACCCCTTCTATCGTCGTTCCCAATTTAAGATATTCCTTTGCAAAAATCTTCCCCATTTTCGTCTTTCCTTCGACCACCATTCGCCCTTCTCTCTCTTTTCGCTATCTGCTGCTTTCCATCGAGCTCCTTCTGCTAATTGACTCGCGTCAAATGCGTAATGGAAGAGATCGACGGTTTGTATTCGCTTGCTTCTCGTTTCGCGTCATCGTCGTCGAAATCGAAATCGCGAAAATTTTCGCGCAAAATCCAATATCCAAGCGCTAAACGAACCTTAATGGAATATGGATTCAGCCCGCGGCCCGGAAACCAAGAAATTGTGATTAAAGTTAACCTAACCTTCTCCCCGTTTTGCCGGAAGAGTAGAAGAAAGTTCGTTCGGCAAGTATCGCGGACGTCGCCTCGCCCGGCGAACGCACGACTTGCTGCGGTATTTGACAGCCGACAGCCTCGGGTCGCAAGAAATTGACTCAGCGACGCGTGTAATGTTAAAATATCGGGGCTGCTAGCTGCCGGCTGCCTATCCGCTTACCTGTGTTCGTCTTCTTTCTACGCAGTTTAGATATTCCGGGAGTGGGTCAATAAAGCAATTGTACACTTGGAGCAAGTTTTTCTCATTCTCTATAGCTTATTTACATATATCAAAGGTGGGGTATAGCAAAACGATATTAAAAATAAGAAAGGGGAGTTAATTTTGAAGCATATTTTGTCAATCACGTAAGCATTCTCCAGCGTATTAAGTTATTTGATACTTTTGAATAAAATTTGAGTCAAGTTTTCAACAAGGCAACACGTGTCTGTTTGAGTTTCATGTTTTAAAGTGTTTAATATTCAAGTCAGAATAAATTCAAGGTAGAAGAGAAGGTTGGAGGTTTAGAATAGGCAGGTTTCCTGTAAATGTCGTAGGAACATAGAGTTGATATAACATCTTCGTAAAATCAAGGTTAGTCTTTAATTTTCAATTTTTAATTTTCGTTAAATTCCATTACTTAATCTTAAAGTTCATTTAAATTGCCGAAAAAGTGTATAAGAACACTTCCGAATCCTCAGTTCATCCAATCATTTAATCAATTTGCGAAAAATCAAAACTTTTAATGATTTTTCCCAGTTTTAAAGCATTACAGTATATACAGGGTGGGGCAATAGTCCGACATTTTTCGATAGCACCTTTACTATTGATAATAGACAAAAATATCCTACATAGAAATCATAGATATACATTAGTAACACAGTCTAAAATTATTTTGACATATACAGCGTGAACCAAAAAAAGTTACATATCAAAGTTATGTTTTTAATGGAACATTCTGTATATTAGTACATATTTCACTTATACTCGAGAATCTAAGGTCACTTTGTATAAGATTACCTGTACCTAAACTCAATTGTTTTCGAAATATTTGCGAAAAATAGTATTTGCAATGCTTTGCATAAACAGCTGTAATTTTTATAATATTTAACATTTTGCTTTTCACATTGGGTCTGTCTTAAGTAGCTTATAGAGCTAGGGATATTTCCACTTAGAACAAGACAACTTCTTGGTCATAGGCCACCTCTAGTAGACGAGTTGAAAAATAAGAAATTTTGCGTAAGTGTGGATGAAACAACTGATGCACAGAAATACAGCGTGGTTCATGTTGAAGCGCGTCCTTTAGAACGTAATGATCCAGCAATTTCCTTGCTATTAACCAGTAAAAGGATTGAAAAAAGTGATGCTGAAACCGTTGTGAAGACTACAAAAGATTCGTTAAGAGAATTTTGTATCACAGGAGCCCAAGTCACAATGTTAGTTACTGATGGAGCTGCAACAATGCTGAAAGTTGGTAGGATGTTGAAAATATGCTTTCCGACTCTTCTTCACATAACATGTCTCATACACGCGTATCATCTCGTTGCAGAAACCATTCGAAAGAAATATCCGATGGTGAATAATTTAATAGCATCTACTAAAAAAGTGTTTGTGAAATCTCCCAAACATATCTGCGTCTTCAACCAATGTATCGGAAACTTCCACTACCACCTCAGCCTGTAACAACTCGATAGGGAACATGCCTCCAGGCAGTATTTTATAAATATTTCGCAAATGTGAAGGATGTGATTTTAAAATTCAAATCAAATGAATCTGCAGCGATTCGAGAGAGTCAGCAACTTTTTTCCAATTCGGACGTTCAATTACAAATAGATGAAATTTATTTATTATTTTATTATTTATTTATTTTTAGAAAGCTTGACGGATCCTATAGGACTAGATGTCGCTCAAAAATTTCGTGCAATTTCAAATAAAAATCCCGATTTACAAAAGGTTCGGTCGATTACTGAAAATAAAGAGTGCACAGAAGAGATAAAGGAATATCTGAATTACGCAAATCCTACTTCGCTAGATGTAGAACGATCATTTTCGAAATACACGAAAACGTTTTCGGACCAACGTCGAAGGATAAGTGAGTCAACAATGGAAGCGTTGCTTATGTTGCTGTTTTACGCGGCTTACCGGGGCGGTTGTATTTCGTCGCAGTGGACATCAAGACGTCAATAAATTAAACAGCTCCCGAAACAGGTTAAACAGCTCCCGAAACATCTTAAACAGTGGTCCGTGGGGTAGGGATGACAAGATAATGAAAATGACACCCGCTAATTGGAACAAAGGAGCCGATTCTCGGAATTCGCCATCTACTTCCGGTTTTTTCCCTCGCTCAGTTGTCCCCATACCTACTCAAACTAATAACCATCAAAGATATGCAAAATTATAAACAATACACTATTTCATTGTACTTTACCTCTACTTTTACTAAAACTAATCGAATATAGACAGTACAGAGAGAAAGGAGTTTGCATCTATAAAGCCATGATAAAAGTAACAGTAAGTATTCCTAAAGGTTAATATTTACGTGATGAAATAGTGCCATAGGCTACTACGGCGATATCCCTCCAAACTCGTTAGCAAAAGGGAACCATTCCGTTACGGTAGTAAAATCCCAATCGAAACAATGCATGCTAATACACAAACGCACACGTACACATAAAATAAACAGTCGGCCAACTCATCGCATGCACGTAAACCAGTTTGTACGGTTTGTATATAAATCCGCAAGGCGATAAATTCGTCTTTTCAGTTAATTAACATCGGACCCGGGTGTAAAACAATAGCAACTCGCCACGTCACATTGCGCAGCGATATTCCTTTCCTTCATACTCCTCAGCTTCGCGTCCCTCTAAGCGAACCCACACCGGAACCAAATTATCAAATTGGGACTGCGGCTCGCCGGGTAACCGGCACTAATTCCTTTCTTTAATGAGACATTACCGTTAAGACCGGCGGTGGCGGAGGAATGAACGATAGATGGGTCGGTTATTCGATTCCTCCTCCAACGCCGCCCTCGCGTAAGATTTCTGAAGACTAGGAGAGCCGAAATCGAAATATCAGTTCGATTCAGAGACGACAGCCGCGCTGTCGTTGCAATTAGCTTTAATTAACAATGAAACGGAGAATGTGACGTCAGCTGCAAACAACTGAATTTCGTCGCCTTCCTTTCAAATTCCGTATCATCCCGGCTAATGTTGGTTTTGATCTCTTTTCATTCTCTTTTGAGTCTTCATTGTGCGTCGTTTCTTGACTGACGTCTTCATAATTGCATTGGTTGTCATTTTATTGATTATAATTAGCTTGGCTTATGATTTTATTGTGTGCATATCTAAAATATTGGAATTGTAGCACCATTCAGGTATGAAAGATATTCTAACTCTTTTGGGCGTAGTAGTAAGTGTTGCTTCTGACACTTTGTGCTTTCAAGCTTTACCACGTGAACAAAAACAAACGTAGATACTGTAAGAGATTGTTTTTACATCTAATACCCATACTTCAGATTAACCTTATGGTAATAAGACTTTTGATAAATCTCAAACTGGATTTGGTAAAGAAATAATTAAACCAGGTTAGGTTTTATTATTGAGCTGCTGAAGGGCCTGATCCAATGGAAATTTGAATTGGGAATGAAAACCTTATATTTTTTTAAATTTCGAAAGGGAAGATAACCTATTAAAACTCCATCCCATCCAGCAGTAGCAGATGAAAATGTGAAATAACTAGAAATTGCTTTACATTGAAATAAGTGCAATCTTAGCTTAGATAGCTTTCTCAAACATTGAGTATCAACTTTACTCTTGGTTTCCGGATTGGAACCGCGTCGTTGTCGTAGCTTTGGCTGATGTTTCGTCCACACTCTTATGGGACATATTCAGGGCTGTTACTGCACACTGACTAACAGTCACTGACGCAGTCCTGAAGATGTCCCAGAAGAGTAGCCAAAGCTACGACAACGACGCGGTTCCAACCCGGAAACCAAGTGTATAGTATTATCGACGACCGCGGAAGCCTAAGGGCCAAATTGAGCATCAACACTGGAACTGCTAATTCCGTATATATACGAAGTAGATGTTTACATGTACGCATGAGGAAATCTAATTAGACATCCTCATTTGTACGCTTTTGTCGAGTAAATTACTGCAAACGCCTCTACAGAACTGAACAAATCGTATTGCTACAAATTCTGACGCGGCAGTAGTCTCAACTATTGGCTTAAACCGCCATAAGTTAATTAATTGAAAAGTAATGCCATCACCTATCCACCATCTATGGACGCGCGTTTCGATGTTATACATCTCGTCGGCATAGCTTTGTGGAAGGTAATGGCATTTCAATATTATTATTATAGTAAAAGGTTATTTAAAAGTCTTTAGAATATAAGACGCGTTTCATTTAAAATAAGAAATGATTCGAGCTATTGCAGGAAGGTGTAGTTTGTTTGATTCGAGTAAGATTTGCTTGGTTCTTTCTGTACAGTACTGAGTTACCAATGTACTGCTTGTAACGCCGTATCCTTGATAAGATTTTTATTATAGATATTACATGAACCCATTACATGAAAACAGTCATTAGCGCCACATATAGTGCGTTCGGCCAACTACCCATGACCACCCGTTTAACACCAAACTCCCTCTGTGTTATTTTTTGGTGTCTCCAGTCCTTCTATTGCCTCTTTTTATTACTATAAGTCCAGACAACGATCAGATTGGAGGAACGGCTAAATAACTTGTCTTCTGTACATTTTCTTCATATCATAAATCTTCAATTTTGTATAAATTCAGCCGTATCTCTGTTTTAATATAATAAATTCAATATTTCTGGTCAAGAAGCGATCGTGTTCGTTCAAAATGGAGAACCTTCAAGACAATTAATCCTAAATATTTAGTCTATTTTTAGAATAGGGAAACTTAATTGAAATTTAATATCAAATTGAAATTCGAAAGACATATCCTAATTGGCCATGATAAAACAATCGCTATCGCGAACAAAGGAGTTGACGGAACGTTTATGATTTTCTGAGTTTAGGGTCAAAAAGCCGTTGACGTATTTGTCTAATTGTTCTTTCACAAGTGTCTAGTGATTAAATTCAACATTAATTACGAAGTGAGAGTAAAGTTTGGCAATTTCAAAATACGCGAGGTTCGTGTACGTAAAATACAAATACAATTTGAGGATAGTTTTTCCTTTATAAATTTAATTCTTTTAAAACGCAAATAGTTGGGGTTAATTCGTATTTAAGCTGCCGAAGGAGTATCTGGGGGACACTCCCGGACCTACAGACCGCACAATTAATTAATTTCAATAAATTAATTTTTCCCTCGTTTATAACATTACAGTACATATTTGCAACCCTTGGAATAAATCAATATTTCCGAATCAACAATGAACCGAGCTTCATTTTAAACTAACTAACAAACGACATTGTAGTATAGAAAATTTACAATCAACCCGTCACATACAGGCACGCATAAGCGTGCATGGTTTAGAAATATAAAGGAAACGTACGCTAAATCGCAATTAATACTAATTTCCCATTTAATTCATTTCATATTAGCACGCCAAATACAGAGATGATCGTAATTAAATGGCATAATTAACTATAACTGTCAATAGGAGTCGCGACTGCTGACCACTCTCCGGACTACGTTTATTACTATTTGTGCTATGATATCAATATCCAAGCCTGCGGTTCTATGTCGGTAGTATGTTGCAATGCTTCTACATCTATGTTATTGGTAGTTCTACTGGAACTACGGTGTATTGCGTTCGTATATCGTATTTGGTTTGTACGCCCTATATGCACTGGATGTGCCGATGCTGCAATTAAAAACGATAACATCCTGGCTAAACAAGGAAGCTTGTTAAATGGGAATTCGCAAACCGGAAATGTTGATTCGATCAGGTAACGTTCGATATTAAATGATCGGTCGCTTTAGCTTGCCGGAAATGCGCAGCTCGCCATGTTATCTATTCATCTTTGCATTTTCACATTTGAAAAGGTAATTTTTTAATATTCCGTACGTTGAAACTCACATAAAGTTATTATAAATATTATTTTCTGTAAGTTCAAAGGTTTCAATCAGATAAATGGAACTCACCTACGGCAGAAAGAGAACATCCTTTCGTTCCGTTTCATTTTTATCGATTATTTTTTTGAGGAAGTTTTAGTAAGATGTCAATTTTTCGTTAATTTAACGCTTCTGATCTACGAGATACAGCTTTGGGGTAAATTGCGTATTTTAACGGCATCAATCAACCACGACACTTTGCAAAATGTGATCTTCAAGATGGTTATCCAAACTCTTAAACGGCACGGTAGAGGCCAATAATAATAATAATAATAATAAACGGCACGGCATTCACATAGAGTAATGCGAAATTAGTGCAATGTCAAATTATACACACGTTAAACTTTGACACTACTACGGTGTTGCATCAAAGACTTTCTACTTTTGTTTTTGAATTTATACGTCATGATTACTGCAGAAATTGCTCATAAACATATGCATTACAAAAGAAATTGTTAACATCAACGGATAAATTTAGGTTAGGTTATAACGAAGCAAATCATTAGTGTCAATAATGATAGCAAGGACTGTGGGGTAGTATGACAAACAACACAGAGTATCGGCACACTCCTCATCACTCAAAATATTATTAATTAAGACATCTATAGAAAAGAAACAAGCACTAATAGATTCATTATGATCGATTCGAACCACTGCGAACAACATAAAATGGTCGCGATTAGTTTCTTAATTAATAGACTAGTGAAATTTCCCTTAAACCAAAATAGGTACAAGAAAGAGCTTAAATTCATAAGAAATGTGGCTATTTATAATGGTTACTCGTCTATAGATGTCGACCGCATCCTTAAGAAAGTCCAACATAGGCATTATGTAAGAAATTCTACGACCTTGATACCGGTAGAAACTCGCGACAAGAAATTTGTGAAACTCTCTTTCCATAGAATATCGAAAGGCATCAGTAAAGTTTTTAGGGGACAAGACATGAACGTATGTTTTAGTTCACGAAATATACTTAAGAACCTTCTTAGTAATCCAAAAGACAAACCGGACATGAAAGAAAGGTCGGGAATTTATAAAATTGCATGCAACTACTGTGATAAAGCCTATATTGGACAAACGAAACGAGCGATAGGTACTAGATTTAATGAACACATGAGATGCTATAGATTCGGTCGAACAGGAGCGTCAAGTGTAGCTGACCATATGAATAACACAGGACATGTAATCAAATTGGAAAACCTCAAATTAATTAAAAACGTAACTTCACCTCGGGAATTGGACGCATTTGAGACAGTGTACTTGAAAAAACATTCGCGGCTCCTAAACAAGGAGAATGCGCCACTTGATTTCTCTTGCTTGTTTGATTTATTAGGGTAAAAGAACTTTTCAGTCCACACTTGACGAAGACCGAGTCTCGGTGTTCTGCAATTTATGTATTGATTTGTTTAGTATCCTTAGAGTGCGTAGATAGAGAATTAGCGGGAAGTAACCTTCCATTCGTCTCGCTCTATTCTACGAGGGCGGGATAAGACCCTTGGCCGTTTCACATATGCCCAGCATGTTAGAGTTAAGCGATAGAAAAGTAGGTATTCGGAAATAGATATACACAGATACATGTTTAGACACATTTGTACATATATACCCTTCTTTTTTCCTCGAGAAGAGGGATAGACATGCATGGTAGAATTAAAGAAAAAGTTTTTAGTTTTCTCGTGCAGATTTATTCGGCAACTCGGTTGAAAATGGGGGCCCAGTGAGCCTTTGAAACAGCTGTTCCGAATTAATTAATAATATTTTGTGTGGTGCGGAGTGTGCCGATACTCTGTGTTGTTTGTCATTAGTGTCAGTTGTCAAATTCTGACATTCATTTCGCAGTGCCCTATGTGAACGCAGCCTAAGGTATGGTACCAAATATTTGAATATTAAATAACTCTTTACATTATCATTTTTTCCATACTTTCTCTCATTTTTACAGAACTTTAAGTTCCTCGTAGTCCACACACGATATAATTGCCAAGGTATTCCGATAAGACCGCAATTTACATAACAAGCAGGGACGACGATTTGATGATCCGACGTATCCAGAGGCTGGCTGGGAAGATAGAAGTTATAGATTAACCCTGAAGAAAGTATAGCCGTTATATTTTCTCGTAGAAAAAAACCTACTCCGGAAAAAATAGAGATTGAGGGCGAGAAGATTCGATCGAATTCCTCTGCAAAATATCTGGTTCTTGAAAAAGTCGATTTTTCAATTAATTCTAAAAAAAACCTGATATAAGGTCGAAGCTCGAACTACACAAAAAATAGAATAATAGGGATGCATTTCTGGGGTTTGCCTGTTAAATGTATTTTAAAATCTTAATTGGTTTTACTACAATATGGTTATACCCTCTTCCATTTCAAGTCAACATAACTCTTTTAGATAAATAATTCCTTGTTGTTTTCGGTGTTAATAATCGCACATAAAAGCGCTTTTCTAAATTCAAAAACCGGTTTTCGAATTTTATAATTTCATCAAAAATCGAGACTAGTGGGAGACTAGAGACTAGACTTCCTTGGGCGCCGGGTTCAATCCCTGGGATCGCAACTCTCAAAATAAGGTTTTGAAAACCGACAGTTTCTAATAACCTTACATTTTGTCTGTAAATAATATTATTTAATTTTATATTGTATACACCTTTTCTCAGCTTTTCTTCTGTTTTGGAAAAATTAACTATTGTGGACTTCAATTATTCTTCCACAAACCAATTCACTATTCAGCTAACTAACATTTTCGTAACCTACATATGTACATTATATTACAGCATTGCTACCGTTTTCAATTAGGACAATGCCTATTAGACAATAACGTCACATTTAACGCTTTAATTGGCTGAATAAGGGTGGGTACGTTTGCTCTATCCCAACCCAAGTTAATACTATTACCGATTCTGTCATAGGAAAGATATATAACGCTGTTCCCTATTATAATTCCATTATAGCGATCTGCCAACGTTTCGCATTAGTTAAAATCAGTGGCATAGTTCCTCCCCGAGGAGGCCTATGAGTATCAAGTACTTGCATTATAGATACGGAGATGCCAGTTTCAATTGGCAAGTTCAAATCGTCCAATAAACATGATTGTTCATTGTGGTATATGTAGATTTAATTAAATAGGTAATAATTATACATTGAAAGTCTCATTTGCGGACAAATAGATATCATTGTTTAAAACAAATAATTTTGTTGATTTAGTTTTATTGTGCCAAAAATATATTTTGATAATACAAGAGATTACTCAGTGCTTCGTCAGGAATCACGTAACTTCTCTTGTTTTCAAAAATCCCCCACCTATGCTTCTCGGAAATTGTATAACAAACTGCTAGGAATATTGAAGACAATAACGACTTAAGAAAGTTATTATGATGTATCTAGTAAGGCTTGTTACACAGTGAAAGAGTTTTTAGATTACAGAAAAATTTAATTTATATGTTTGTGTTTTGTGTTTGCTGATTGAGTAACTGAATCTGTTGTACACCCTTTTAATCTTGATTGTATTGGTTTAATTATTTTTTTACATTTTTGAATGCCCTGTTCACTTACCTTACAGCCTAAGCACTCGATTTCGGTTTGGGTAAATGAACACTTGTCTAATCTAAACTCTAAAAGACTTTTACTTTTATAACAATTTTTCTATTTTTTCAAAATACATGGCATGGGCCTGATTTTTCAAATGTAATCCATCAATCAAGTAGTCCACCATATCTTCCTCTCGGATAGGCAGTTTACTAGCCAATATTACTTTGTCCTGATAGTATTATGTGAAGGATTCCGTGTGCTTCCACGTTGTTCCTTCAAATTCTTTTTGAAGGGCCACTGCCGACGGTCGATGATCGAACATAACCTCCATCTACTCCTACAGATCCGTGACACTTAAGGCAATATGTTCGGCTTTCGAATGAAACCAGTTGGCAGCTTGTCCTTTCAGTTTCGTACCTATCAATAGTTTGGTTGCATCATCGTCCAGACTATACGTGGCACACAACAGCTCCACTTGTTACTCCATTTCCAGAACGTGTTGTCAGTTCAAATTCGCAAAGCATATCGCCAACCGTGGCCCTGAAGAACTGTGGACACTATTGCTCCGTGAATTTCTGCTTCGTGGACCGTTTGATGCACTTAATCCTTCCTCCCGACGACAAATTTCAGCTTCACACTGAGCCAAATCTCTTTCTCCTTTGAGTATTTCAATTTCCTTCAACAGCAAGTCAATATGTACGGGTTCTCTTTGGTTTATTTCAATGTTATCTTGAGAAACGGTACCAATTTCTGTTGGAGGGTTCGCTGTTTGTGCAGCGGCAACAAATCACTTTTATTACCCGTCGTGGATAAATTCCTTTCCTGCAGGAATTTCCTCAATTTCGCGACGGTGTAGTCTTGTGACATGGTGAGATTTCCCCTTCAATGTATGAAAAACAGACAATACGCAACAATAATACGCCGGATTTTCTGTTGACAATGTTATTGTAAGTCTGAAAACTCTCTCGCGCAGTTTCACTTATAAAAGAAATTCAATATCAAGTAGATAGAGTTCGAGAGCAAACCAACTAATCATCTTCGCGTTTGTCGATTCTTGCAATATTACTCGCGCACTAATTCACTGGTTGATTCACATAAAGCTTTTCAAAATTCGGCTCAATCCCACTTCTGAGGTTGTAGGAATTATGTCAGGATATATAGTTGAAAAAAGAATAACTACAATGCTGAAATTAATGTACTTATTATTTACTTAAGGTGGCAAACACGACGATGTTGCTCTCGCAATAGACAAACACGATCGCCATATTTTCGTAAGTTCTCGAAAATATCTGGTTATTACACCCTTGCGGAAATACCCAAGGAGACGCATCCGTATAATGCAGACAATAACGTACCCTCGAAATACAATAGTAGTGTCCGTTCGTGTCTGCATGTCGAAATAATACAAAGAGTGTCCGTGACCAATTCATTATTACCTCTGACCTGTGTTTCTTTATCGGGAGAATACTAATCCTTAAACATTACGCTTACGTTAAAATCCCTACATTATTGAGGTTTCATATACACTTTGTGTCGACATAAATGCATATTATTTAATATTACACATTTTGTTAACTTGTTAACTTGTTAACTCCATGTTTAATTCAAATACAAGTATAATCATAGCAACTATTTGCATTTGCAATAATCAAAACAAGTAAATACTTTATTAAATTAACTAAATATATTTATTGTTCTTTTAAACTGTTTTCTTTATTAAAACCAAGTAACTATGTTCTTCAGGTAAACTATACATTGTGTTTGAATTTTATAAAATGATTAGTCAACCATACCAAAGCACTTTCTTTTAATTAAAGATCGTAACGGGAAAGTCATTCCGATTATTATTGTTAAATAAATAATAAAGGTAATTGGACAAATTTGAACTTTCAACTAAGCAACTTTTAATGTTTATGAGTGATGGTGCCGCAAACATGCGTTCTTTGGGCCGATCTCTTAAAGAACACAGTGGTAACTTCTTACATGTAACGTGTAAAATCCATACTCTAAATCTTGCGGCACAAACGATTCCTGCATGTTTTCCACTAGTAAATGCATTGATTGCTAGTACAAAGGCAGTCTTTCTAAAGTCCCCGAAACGTACCCGACTATTTCACAAACTGTGTCCTGATTTACTTGAACCACCACAGCCGATTGTTACACGTTGGGGAACATGGTTGCAGGCTGCGTTTTACTACAACAAATATTTTGATCAAGCAAAGAAGGTAGTTTTAAAATTCAATCCGACAGAAGCTGCAGCAATCAAGAAAAGCCAGGAAATATTTCAAGATAAGTTAAAAGAGATTTACAAACTATTCACAACAATTACTTCGGACTAGCGGAGGGAATAGGAAAATTACAAAATGTTTGGATATCACTAATGGATTGTGTTCAAATTGTGAATGATGTCACGTACAATTATGCGCTGTAGAAGGCGAAACAAATTGGTGTGTAATACGAAAATTTGAAAGTGTTTTAGAGAAAGATTCCGATTTTCTTATATTAAGACAAATTTGTGAAGGTGCGGATGCAGATGCATTAAGTTGTTTCAAAGATTATTTTAAATATGCAAATATAACATCGCTAGATGTCGAACGGTCGTTTTCGGCATTAAAAAGCATTTATTCCGCACGTCGTACTCACTTGACTGTAACGGCTGTGGAAACATATTTAATGATTCAAATATTTAACAAATGTTACCCAGTTTGTAATTTCACGGAAAACTTTTAAAACAGTAAGTGTTTCAGAACGTTTTATAATTTATCTCTTACCTTCTATTTTATGTGTAAACTTTTATGCGCTCGCCAAGCCTCTGGCTATTACCGCATATTTGCCCAGGTTACTTATCAGTCTTTCAGTGTATTAGAAACGTAAATTCTCAAAATTGTACTTATATCTAGTGGCCCATTGAAATGGCATAATATGATCAATTTACTCAAAAGGATACCTATTCAATATATTAGCCAGTAATTGTGTTTCATCAATAGCGATAGAAGCTACAATTTTATGAGAGACTGATGTGGTTTTGAAGCAATCGAAACAGTAAGTTCGATGACTTGGCATATTATACCTTTATTATTAAATGTGCTTCATTTCGCCTAAGATAATCTTGTTTTTTACCTGTTCTTATTTCCCCTACAACCCTAATGAAGGATCATACGTAATCGAAACCTTTGCAACCAAGATATACGTTTCCATTCATATATAATTCGCAAATTTATTGCCAGCGATAAATTTGCATCGGTTTCCTCCGTTGGGTGTTCAAGAAACACAAAAGAAAAAACCATATGTCGCCGATAAATATTCTCCAAAAGAAGGAAGGGCGTAAGAAGTAATCGTTTCGGAGCTCAGAAGGGCATAAAACACCCCTGCGCCACGGAACAGAGCAACGAATCAATGCATAAAGTACGGGGAACATATGCAATCCACGTTATTTCTGCTTACTGTTACGTTTACGCCCCTTACTTGTAAACGGTCCGCAGAATTGATCATCAATAATTCATCTCGAATTTATTGAGGAAGAGGAGAGCACTTGGTTGCTTCTGACACTTCGAATGGCTTTGAAGGAATCTTTAACAGTTAGAAACGTCGATACTTCCAGATCCATTTTAAAGATTTCAAGGAGAAAATTTCAACGATAGAAGCCCCAATACAACGTCTTTAGCTTAATAGCAAACGTACTCTCTTCACTCCCTCCGAGTATAATCGAAAAGATTCCCTGATTGAAGTAAAAGATGAAAACATCAACGAGAACCCTAAATCAGATAGCACCGGTTTCGTACCCTTCCGGCAAAAACCAAATTACCTTTTCGACGCCACTTCCTACTAAAAAAAAACAGATTTAAATTAAGATGTTCAGTAGGCGTTGACACAGGCGAGCTGAACCTAAACAGGTTACCCGCTGACAAGATGGATTAGAGAATCGTTTGTTTCCTCATTACGGAGGTATCGTAGCTGGTGATTTGTAGCATTCGGGACCAATCGAATGTCAGTGCTATCGGAAACGGAAACAAGTGAGAAGCGGTAAAGATAATTTGTTGTGGGTAGATTTAGCAGACCAATAACGATTGTATGTATATCTTCTATGTGATTTTCTTTATGTATTTAAGAAGTTATCAGTGCTGTCAAATATAATCAAACCCCTTAAACTAAGCTACATCTTTCAAGCAATTTTGAAAATTCGTTTCCATGCAATTTTGACGCTTTGAAACCGCACGCAGAGAAATGTTTACTTGTATCAAGACTGTCAATTACCGTTTCAATTATCCACAATATAATTATTGTTTTAAATCAAAAAAAATATTTTCTTAGCGTTTTTTTCTCCGCATTTCTTTGATTAAAACATTTGTTAACCTGATTCAAGAAGATCTTGCAGAAAATTGGAAGAAAGGAATTCTAAGCATAAATAAATGTCCGCTATAACACAAAACAACAACAATAGTTTAATTTTCTTAAAGTAAAGCATACTTAGAATTCTTGAAATGCATATTATTTATATCCACATTATTAATTGCACTTACCTTGTTTAAAACAATACGACGTATCCGTATATAATACAGCTTGTACACCCACGATGTCTCTGCATAGGAATAACAAAGGAGCTTAAAGGTCAGATCTTAGCTCCGAGAAGAGTGACAGGATCGCCAGTTTCTTGACGTACTAGTATATTCATGATTGTAACGTTTACGTTGATATGATTTTATTGTATTTTATTATACTTTAATTTGTTTATACATTTAAGTATAAAACTAACGATGATTTACGCTTACGAGATGTTGGACACTGAACAAAAGTTTACGAGAAAAATTAGAAGTAGGGGAAAGAAGAATATTACGTAGGATCTTTGGAGGAGAAAGAGGTGAAATTGCATGGGAAAGACGAACTAACGAAGAAATTTGTGAATTATATAGTAGTCCAAGAATTACAAATACGATCCGAAAACGACGACTAGAGTAGTTAGGACATCTAGTACGTATGGGGGGGTTAGGCAAATCAGGAATATTGGATGAAAATCACTAGAAGGAAAAGAAAAGATGGGAAGACCACGAAGGAAATTGAGGGAAGCTATTTTGGAAGATGTGAAGGAAATAGGAATCAGTAATTAGAAGACCACCGCGAAGGGCAGAAAGAGATGAAAAGCGAGCATTCCGCAATGGGCCTCCATTGCCTATTAACGCATTATATCATCATCATATACATTTAAGTTACTGTTTACACTACACTGTTGCAGAATAATCCTTTCGGTGTAACCGTGTCGTTGAGTTAACTCTTGATATTTCGCTGATCATACGATCAGCTCTTTTTAGTAGGTTTCTAATCCTTTAGAATCATGATTCACTACTTTCTAAACTCTTTAGAAACCTTCTGGAAAAGCTAATAATATCATCAGCGAAATGTCAATAGTAAACTCAATGATACGGCAACATCCGGAAGATTATGCTACAGTAGACAACGAGCGTAAAAGCCTACACTCAACTATACTGCACTGTATTATTATTATCATTATTATTGTTATTGATAACAAGGAATGTCATACATATATACTAACTCTTTAAATAGGTTTCTTTTCTAGAATAAGTTGTCATCTTTAAAAAATGTCTAGATTTCTAAAGCTAGTGTGAAAATATATTTTTAACGAACACCACAGGTGCTACAATATTCTGTATTAAAGCAGATCAAATTACCCATTACACCTTCACAGTTAAACTAACATCAAACGTAATACCCCAATAATTAAATATCGATTTCAAAAGATCCCCTGAAAGCAATCAGAAATTATTCGCAAACTTTAAAAGGTAAATATTAGCGAAATTCATTTAAACAACTTAATAACACGTGTTCTCTCAATAGGTTATACGCTAAACAATTATTATTACGCTATTAACCTACAAAGAACACACTTTACGACCTTTGTACGTCGTTGTATCACCTGCTGGACGCAAACAATGAAAGCGATAGAGTGCTTATAAAGAGTTGGTCACTGTTCAGGTAATGGAAAATAAACATCTATCAACTCCTTTGTCGTGGTACGGTTGTATACAAACGGCAGACCAATTATTTACTCGATTTCACACTTCGAGGCGGTCGTACTGTGGTTCCTTGTGATGTTAATTCGATCGAAACGGTGTTATGCCGCGGGATAAATTAAGACGACGCTCTCAGACTACCTACCATTAGTATTGATTTCGAAATATGTCTACGGTTTGATATTATTTAAGCTGACGGCTTCGACATGAGTCGACAACACGTAAAGAGGCTTTGACTTCGCCTATACGAACGAAGGGGAAATGGAAATACGTCTTTCCTTTCCTCTGCACCTATCATCATATTTTACTAACCCGGCGAGCTTTCACGAACTTTTGCGAATATCGCCTTAGACGTGAGAGTTTTAAGCTTTTTACGGCGTACCTTGGGAAAAAATAATAAAATTTGTGCGGTTTGTAGATCGTAAAAGAGAATTTTTAGAGTGACTGAGTGATGGGAGGAATTTTGTTACATTTACTGAAAAATACTTCTCGGTTTTAAAGAGATAATCCGAAATTTGCAATCTTATTAGCTAGCAAAAGACTAAAAAAGTATACTGGCGATCACACATATACTATTTATGATCCATGACCTATGCGACTAATCCCATTCTGTTGCGAAGATCGATTATGCCCGTCTTAGTAATTACCTATAGCAGTGCTTCAAACAAAAAATAGAAATAAGAACTGCTTATAAACGAAATAAAGTAAATAAGTTAATAATGATGTGTTTTAGGAATTTATTTACATACACATTCTATCTGTCTATACGTATTTAAACCCTCATAGCCAAAACTAAAACTGTGTTTATAATTCTTTTATACATTCTTTATAATTCGAGACAAACGTTTCGAATCAATAATAGCAGCAACCACCAGTAACTTCATTTGTAAGAGCTTTTATTACTACTTTAAAACAGCAATAGATTCAACGACTTTATGACTGCAACCTACTAAAAAGGCAGTGATATTTGTACTTTGTTGGTTACGTATAGACCTTATTTCTAAAGATACTGAATTATGACAGGTGACATGATGGTTATTTTCAAAGCAGATAATCTACGACGATTCCATAAAATGGTGCCACTTTTATTAAAATTAAAAATTTTAATGTAACATTCAAGGCTGCAATAGTCTTTATTTGTTATATATCGATCGACAACTCTACGCCTCATTCTTGCATCCTCGCTTATAAATCGGCGGTCCGTAGTCGCAAGTGAAATGGGAAAGAGGGTCGGAAAGGAGCCGGATGGAGGCGCGCCATCGACGTAGATCCAAAGGGCGCTGAGTCGGATGTGCCATAGGCCTATTTTCGTTGGAAACGGGAGCCCGCGAGTATATTAACCGGCGTTCGGTAAACTGACACCGTGGTCGAAAAACACAGTGAAAAACTATAGTGCGCTGGAAAATTGTCAATGTTGTCAAGTATGATTGTAACGACGACGCGTTTTTTGGTCGCTCTCGAGCGACGAACGCTACTTGCTGCGGTCTTTCGTTATTTATATATTTCGTGTTATAAAGAAACGACTCTGTTAATGTTAATGATTACAGTATAGTAACCTGCTTCTCTAGAATAGTATATATACATGGTGGTTCCCTAATTTTTATAAAGAACGATGTAAAATTTAAAGATTTACCTCTTATTCTGTCTTTCTCATTAGAAATGTACATTGAATGCTGCGGTATTATCTTTTATCGCCGAATGGAGATGTAAAATGAAGATGTTATGTAAATAAGTTATGCTATATATTTGATTATAGCCTTAGAAAGATAAACTTGTTGATGTAATTCGTAGTTATAATTTAAGTTGTAACCCACACACCTTCAGTGGTATCCTAATCGTGTTATTTCGGAATCCAAAATTAATTATTTCTTGTGTAGTATCCAAGATGAAATGTATGAAGAGGTTGTATAGAGAACTTGAATTTGGGGGATCATTGCGATCTGGTCCTGTCAACAACTGATGTTTCTGACGACAACGTGCCTAAATCCAAGAAGAATATCTTGCAAAGACTGATTACTGATGTAAGTGCTTCTATGTTACCTGGAACTTTGATAAATGAAAATTTCTCGGAACTGTATGACGCAAGCAATGTCCTAATGCTTATAAATCCTTTGCCGATATACTCAGTTATTATGTAGATTGTTATTGTCCCATGACATCGATAAATACTAAAGATAGCAAGACCTGGATCCCTAAAGATGTGCTTTTAAATATAGTTTTTCTTTCTTTTACGCAAAAAAAGGAATACGAACGCGATTAAACATTGTGCTCCTACAAGAAAATTCCCAACAATAGAACTTACTCACTGAGGAATGCGAATAGTACCTACAGCATCTAAACAGAAGAAAAATTTCCGTGGAAAAATATGCCACGCTTCGAGGAATAAAGAAACCGAAATAGGTATTTCGTAATTAATTAAAATCCACTACGAACAGCGAAAGTATGCGGACAGAAGCGAGGAACCAAAGAAGAAAAAAGAAAGGCAACAAAACCGAAGCGAAAACCAAGCGATAAATGTCTTAATTAAAGAAACAAAGGTCTGAGGATCGTAATGCGGTTACAAATAAAATTTTCATTCTTTCGGTTGGGTGCAGCGTTCCGTCTGGCGCGCACACAAATTGAGAAACGAAATTCTCCGCTATACCACAGCCTCCAGTTTGAGTTCTAAGGAGGAAAAGATGGGGTGAGGAGGGAGAACGAAAATGCAAGTAACGTTGCGAAACTTTTTAATTGCATAAGATTGTTGCCTTATTACTATTTTCCCTTTTCTCTAAATTCGTAATTAAAATCGCGAAGCGTCGCGCGTAAAGCCCTTCCGTTCGCTCTTCCTTTGCCTTCTGGCCCGAAAAAGAAATGCCATCGCTTGAAGCTGTTGTCTCGTGCTTCTCGGAGAATAAACTGAAGTGAGTGAGCGTGTAATACACATTAATAAATGCGAAATAGGGAAGCATTTGTCCCAACTTATGCTTTGGCATTATATATAATTTTTCAAAAAAGTGTACACAGATTAATAAGGACCTCACTACACGATTTAGTTCACCACAAGGTTTCCTCGGCTAAGTTGGAAAGAATGGGTTTTCTCGGAATTATCACTGATTCGATTAGATTCTTTCTATCGGATAGGAAACAATGTATGTATATTAAGGTAAAGAGGAACATAAATCACTTGTCTGATGAAGTGGACTATCTGGATGATGTCTGTCTTGATTTTTCCTAACCGTCACTTTGGGCGGCGGTCTCTCCTGCAGCTCAATTGTCCTCTGTATCAAGGGGTGACTGGAAGCTTTGACTCTCTCCCATGGTCTTTCCCAGAGAATCCTCTAGTGAAGGAATTTGTAAATCCTCTGTAATTCTGGTAGGGTTTCTGACCAGTCATAAAGCATCAACGATAGATCTCAGGACTTTGTTCTGCTCTATCTCCAGTCTCTTTAACTTGCCCTTCGCGATTGACCACGCAACTGCTACATAAGTTAGCTGGGGTCCCAGGGTAAAAGTGTATAAAAGTAATTTACTTCTTATATCGAACTGGCTCGCCCAACCAATGAGAGAGTATAAAAGGCTTTTCACCGTATTCCACGCAAGCCGCTTATCCAGTGTGAGACCCAAGTACCTTACCGTCGTAAATCATGTTGTTTGGGGCATCTTTAAATTTGTTTGTAAAGCGTACTGCCACACATTTCTCCTCACTAACCTGCAGCCTCCACATCGAAAACTACGCAAGCAAACTGTCCAGTGCGATCTGGAGACGGTGATGGGCATGTTTTCATCCCGAGAGGATGAAAACAGGGCAGTATCGTCTGCACAGATGGCAATTTCAACTGCTGGCTTCTTAGTATGTCATGTATATATAAAATATACAACTCCGACGATAATAGTGACCCGTGACTCCAGATGAAATGGGTCTAGCTGAAGACTTTGCGCTGCCGTAGTTTTTAATTAATCTGACAAGATCAATATTTATTCCCAGACTGCCTGAATAGACTCGGTGAGGTGGAGTAACTGAAAGTCAGTGGAAAGGCCAGCCCGAAACCCAAATTGTTCGGGCGGGATCGAGGCAGTTTCGAAGATCTCTTCCCCCCAGGCGGTTTAAAATCGCCGCTTCTGCAAACTTAGAAAGCCCAGATAGAAGGCTTATAAGTTTATAACATTGAGGAAATAGTGGGCCCTTTTGAGGCTTGGGAATCACAACTATCACCGCACGTTTCCAATATCTCGGAAAATACTCAAGGTCAAGATGGCGTTTATGATGAGACAATAAAAACTTGCCTTCACAGTAAGGTGTCTTAACATGGAGATCGTTATGGAATCCAAATCTGGAGCGTTACCATTTTTGGTGAATTTCATGTCTATATACATTCTGCAGTGTGCAACATTTGTAAAAAATAATTATGAAGATTTTTTTAGAAAATATGAATTGATATATAATTTATCATACACGAGGTACAGAGTTGTCTTACCTTTTCCCATCAATAAACTCAGATTGTTTCAAAGAAGACTGCGAAGCTTTTGCCCAAGACACTTTTTACAGCCATTTTTCTGCTCTTTCAATAACAATAATTATAATCATATAGGCAAGTGAGATTTTAGTTTCTTCTTTCTTTGGCAAAAGGCTGGAAAGTAGGTATCTTGGGATTTAAGCAGTGTTTAGCACTTAAAATCGTTACATTGTCAATATCTTCATTAAGTTACTGTACAGATGACTGTATTTCAGCGAGTGAAAGGAAACGTATAGCTGAGTGTCGTCGACATACATATGATAATGTTTTGAGTTGACAAGTATTTATTCCTTTTTCTCGTTAGCTATTTCTAAATCTACCTTGAGTGCTAAATGCCTACTCAGATTATCACCCACAATCTTAATTTTCAAATAGACACACCACCCACACATTTAATTTTCATTCTCTTGAAATAAGACATATTTTTTCATAGTTTTCTCCAACTCTACAACACCTAATGTACTTCCTACTTCTTCTCCGAAAAAAAGCAGAAGCGTGTAACAGCGAGGGGAGCGGCCGAACGGTTCGTTTGTATTTAAATCACTCCGCCGGTTAATTTAACGAGTTTACTTTCGGCCATAACTCAAAAACTTCAGTAATAACCCGGGTACATATATCAAAAAAACATTCGGTCGACTCTCGAACGTGCATAAATCACACGCGGAACGTTGCGCGAAAATTGAACGTACTTTAAATATTAATTGCGGAAATGAATCCCGAAACGTCAAAAAATGCTGCATTACGAATCTATTAATTATGGTCTGTCACGAAGGACCGTTAGAATAATACGAGCATAATTGAATTTTGCAGAATTTAGATACAATGGCGCGTTGGATTCGTTTGTGGGATAATTTCGATTAATACATTCTATTATTTTAAAAACTGAAATTATGATGCTTAAGGGCTGTTCCTTGGCAAGTTGTTTATGATTATAATTTCATAGACGATAAGGTCACCTTTATCATTCAATCTATTTTATCTTTAAATATTCCATCGTGACTCATGTGTGAGTATTTAGTTAATGAAAGGAAATAAAAAGCAGGTCCAATTTTCTCACAAATTCTATCAACTATCAGGCGACCGGTTTCGTGTTCAAAAACACATCATCAGGCCAGCTACGGGGACCACCATGAAAGAAAACAAGCAAATATACATAAGTGACCAGAAAATTGTAAGATTGCACCATAGTGACATGTCAACCAATTAAAATACGTTGTGTAGTATATTATAAAAAAAAAACTAATCAATTGTAAACTATTCTAAAATACAATAAAAGAAAAAATTATATATATTTATATTTTAAAAAAGTGAAATTGTTTCCTCCTACTGTGACATATTGATTTAAGGATTTTTTTTTTGTACTTACAATTCATTAATCAGTGGGAGGAAGTCAATGTTTAACCCTCTATAGTACCATGTATATTTGAATATACAAATATGAACCTGGCTGTCCATTGCTCTATATAGGCTGCTAGTCGAAATCGTGTACTATATACTTAATAATACATGTCTGGGCAATTGTATTCGGGTGTTTTCGTTTAGCGATTTCAAATAGTAGTGACGAAGAAAACCGGCAACGTCGAGCGTGTTGTGTTATGATGTCGTTGAGAGTATGTCTCAAATAATCGAATGGATTTTAGAAAATTCACGCGATCGTTTTAGATGTAGAGAAATATTCCTAAAGATTTTGATGTTCAAAAACCTCTATTATGAATAAAATATAAAATATTATAACTAAAGCTTGACAAACGGTTACACCCGCTGTGTTTACTATGTACATACAAGGAATCGAGTGGACGTTCGGTTATTATCGGTTGATCGGTGTGCGTGTACTATTACATCGATAGTACACGAACGTCAACTCGATTGCTTGTATGTACAGCAGGTGCAACCGTTTGTCACGCTTTAATTACAACGCAGCTTTTTTTTAAGAATAATTGCACAATGTATGTCTCAATATACATTTTTTTTTTTCAAAAAAAAAATACAAACTTCAAAAAATAAGTAACTGCCTAGAAATAGTTTGAAATGCTACAGTTCCACATATTTGCCCAAGAAACTTTTTTTTGAGTAATCTAAAATGATGTGTGCAATAGAGGGTTAAAAAGAAAATCTACTGCAACTGTACAAGTTAACATATAGTGCATAGTTGTTGCAAATAGCAACTATTTAAAACTTAGGATTTGCAACGAAACACAATAAGACATAAAAATTGTACAATGGACGTATATAAAACACTTTAAAATGTCTAACTGAATAAATACATGTATGACAAGATAATACTGTTTTTTTTTATATTAATATAATTTTACAATAAATTGACAAATTGGGGAGACATTTATAGTATGATAGACGAAAAAAGCCACAAAACGTCAAAAGAACCGCCTGAGTCTCAAACCGCACACAAACAAAACATCAAAGGTGCAACAAAGAAATCTGTATAATTTGAAGGGTTCTATAATCATGTCTCCAGCAATACCTGGAAAAATGGCGTGGATTCGAATATTAATTGGCCGTTCAAGGAGTGCTCATCCGAGGATATCTGCTGCCGCAGAATCTCCAGGCCTTCTAAGTTGTTTAAAAATACCTTTATCAGCAACGTGCAAGATTTTGAAATCGGTATCTACATTGAAAGTGTGACCACTACCCAATTAGATGTCTCGCAAAATGGGAGAAGCTAGAAGGAAATTTTTCCTTCAATCAATATGTTAATTTTATAAGATCACAGTAGGAGGAGACAATTTCACTTTTTTAAAATATAAAAATTTAATATTTTCTTTTATTATATTTTAGAATAGTTTACAATTTATTACTTTTTTAATGTATATTACATAACGTATTTTAATTGGTTGACATGTCACTATGATGCAGTTTTACAATTATATTTACAATTTTCTGGCCACTTATGTATATTTGCTTGTTTTCTTTCATGGTGGTCCCCGTAGCTGGCCTGATGATGTGTTTTTGAACACGAAACCGGTCGCCTGATAGTTAATAGAATTTGTGAGAAAATTGGACCTGCTTTTTATTTCCCTTCATATTTTATCTTTACTAGGTATTTTCGCCTCTCTAATTACTTGTTATTGTTCTGAACCCATTCTGCTTTGGTTAACTAACATGTCAAGCACTTAATAAAATTGAAGAATAAGGCGCCAGGAATTTTTAAAAATCGAAAAATCTTATTCATTGGTAATATTACAAGCAATTCCGCAATTTTACTACCTCCTCCTTTCGGAATGAAAAGTCCGCTTATATGAATGCTGCTCTTGCAACTGGTGATGCGCGATCACTCCGGTGTAATTTGCGTGGCTTCCAAATAGTTGAGTCAAGATCTAAAACTTTGCTTGCGCATTTGTTCTGATGTTAAACACTTTTTCCTCAATTTACCTATTTCAGCTTACGGTAATATAACCATTAAACATTTTACGTTACTAACACCTTACATAATGACCCACCCATTCATTTCACTTTGTTTACAGAGCATGAACTCCATCAAATTTTACACAATATTTGTTCTAGATGTGAGGGTGTGTTAGAACAGCGTTAGCTGAATTTCGCCCTTTTGATGTTGGCCGGGTTCGACGACCCTGGAATTAAAAATCTCATGCTCTAGCGACTGAGTTAGCCAGGCATGAGACTCTCAGGGTACCGTAGGTGAATTATGAAAATCTGTGTTTTCCTTGGAGTTTCCGACGTAATTAATTACTTGAAAAAATCTCGTCCCGGTAAGGAATCGAGCCTGACACCTCCCACTTGCCGAGGAAGTCTTTTGGAACAAGTCCATTCTTTGCTTTCGAAAACATTGCAGTGTTCTTATGCCCATTACCACACGGCATCCTTGCGCAGCAGGTCATATAAAATATTGACCGTAATAATTCAATAATTCAATATAGGACTTTACCTCGACCTTTTTTGTTGATTGATGTGCCAATTTGATTGCTTCCACTAACTGTTGACTGGGTTTAATCCCGCCTCGTTAATAATTGAACCGAATTAACTAGGGACTCCCACTTGTCTAAGCGAATTCTGATATTATATCGTCGTAATCTTCCTAAGACCGCTATCAAGCGTTAATGACACTGATCTCGAGTGCTAGCTGAAATTACGTAAAATATTATCTAAGTAACTAATTAAACTAAATAGTTACTGAAGGTATTCGACTTTCTCTAAATGTTCATCCTCAATATATTGAAAGATGCATTAAATTGTCATTTCAAAAGATATTGGTTAACAGTTAACGTTAAATTCTCCTCGAAAAATGGAATATCTAGAAGATGGAGCAAATATAAAAAGATATCGAGAAAAAGCAATTTTAGCACAAACAGGTTTTACATTTCCCTGATATTAACATCACGGAACTGGAGCGAACCACGCCATATCATGTGGAATCTCTATTTTACGCGAAAGGAGTGTTTTTCCCGATAATAAAAGAAGTGCAAATAGAACATGGTCGATAGTCATAACTATAAAAGTCGGTATTATGGCGCTCGTAAAAATGGAAGTATATTAAATTTGGTTCGAAGCTGCGCCACATACAAATACAACGCTTACATGTACGATGTACACACAGCATATTCCACAACTGCAAAATGAGAAATATAACCCATATACCTTAAACAATATACCTCGCTCGATTTCATTTCGTTATAGTTTCTGGAATATAACTCCGTTTATTCTTGAATAAACTTAATCAACATCAGTTATACTAGTTCCGATGCTAGCACATCTTGCTCTCGAGGCAGTTGGCAAGTAAGTAAGTACTAAACTACCATAACTATAATTTCATAAGGAAGTAGGTCGAATGATATCGTTGTGTAGTGATGCTGACGTGGGAAACGTATGCGAATGACATAAATGTTATCGTGTCAAAAGCAGACCTATTGTTTGCGTAATTCAATTTGCGTTTATAGACCTGCGATATTTAAATTTACGCTTGGTTTAACCCTAAACTTCAGTAAAATGACACAAACCTACTCAGAAATGGGGATGAAGAAGATATAAGCTACGGTATGGAAGGTATTATATATTTAAGATTTTTGAGAAACAATCTAGTAGTTAAAAATAGGTACAAATAAAGAAAACTGTGACATTTGTTAAGCAAACTAAAGAAGGTCTACTAAGAACTTATTGAAATCTATAGTCATTGAGAGAAAAGACAGATGGTGCTTTGAGTAAAAATCTGCCGACTGTGAGTATAATTCTTCAGTCGGCGTCTGTGAAAATTTCGGAGAAATTCATTGAATAGTATCGTTTTAAGAACTATTGAAAGTGAGCAAGTTTACGTATTTGTGGAATCGGAAAAAGAATAATACCGGCCAGTGATTCCATTTCTTTTTTTTGGATGGTAAAACGTGTACAAAAGCCAAAGAGAAGTTGGATGTAATTTATGAGGTCCATCAGATACTGGCTTAATGAACTTAAGCGTGGCCGAACATCCGTCTTTGATGAGGAGCGGCCAGGTTGTCCCGTTAAGATGAATACGGATTATGTCATCAATAAAGTTCATGATGTCGTGTTAGCAGACCACCGAGTGAAGATTGGGAAGATTACTAATGTGGTAAACATTCCAATTGAACGTGCGCAAAACTTCCTTCGCGAAAAATTCAGTATGAGAAAGCTATCGGCGAGATGGGTGCCACGTCTGCTGACGATTGATCGAAAACGGAATCACGTGGTAACTTCAAAGCATTGTTTGGACTTGTTTAAGCGCAATACGAATGAGTTTCTACGGCGTTATGTCACTGTAGATGGGACATGGATACATCAGCACACCCCAGAAACCAAAGGACAGTCGGCAAAGTGGGTTTTTCCCAGAGAACTAAAAAGGCGAGGACGAATCCATCAACCCGAAAAGTTATGGCGATAATTTGTATGGATTCGCAAACCATAATTAGTCCTCCCTAATTGATTATTGGACCAATTCGACGCTGAACTGAAGAGAAAAAGGTCCCACCTATCGAAGAAAAAAATTCTGTATCATCATGATAACGTCCCGCCCCACTCATCGGCAATTGCGACGCCAAAACTAGTCCAGTTACGGTACGAATTAGCGCCCCATCCGTCATATTCGCTAAATTTGGCTCCTTATGACTTAATGTCTTCTCCAAACTTGAAAAAATGGCTTGACGGAAAGCGGTTCATTTCAAATAAAAGGCTTACCGGAATAGAAGCCTATTTTGCAGAGTTCGACAATCCTATTACTTGGATGGCTTAAGAAAGTTGGAACATCCCTAGACTAAGTGTATAGAGCTACAGGGAGATTATGTCGAAAAATAAATTTATCGTACCATCCTTGTACAATGCAGAATCCGATATGCATTTGTTATGAATTCAAAAGAATTAATTTTTTTATGGAAGTAAAGAAGGAAATGTTACAGTTAATAATTTTGTGAATGTTAATGATTGTGTGACAGAAAATATAGAAAATAATCTCAAGTTTCAATCAAAGCAGCGTAATTCAGAAGATAGAAAGGAAATAAATGTAATAAAATATGCATTCCTTTAGAAGCTGATACATATATATGAGAATGATACTCCACATTGAGTTTCATCACTTTCGCAGTGTATGTGTTCTTCTTTTCGTATATTGGCGCTATTAAATTATTTTGCCAGCCTTTAAGGATTCCCTCTCTTTCCCAAGCCTCTCCATCTATTTTCCATAGCCAATTTATGCCTTCCTCTCCTACATATCTTACCATTTCCGGATTTATATCATCTTCTCCTTTTGCTTTACCTGTTTTTATGTTTGCTATTCCTTCCATTACTTCTTCTCTGCTTATTTGCTCTATTTGTACGTTTTCCTCATCTTGAAATGTATTTCTCAGGGGAATTTTGTGAAAAAATTGAATTTTCTAAATTCATTTAAATTTCTAAATTCTTTGTGGAGTCTGCCAGCTCTAACCTTTAACCTTTTCTTCTTTGAAATTATACCTTAATTTCACTATCGAACACTTTAAATTGAGATCGTAGTCAAAACACAAGTTGATTCGATAAAAGCTGAATCAGAATTGATGAAATTTCTGGCGTCCCTATCCTCCTATATTTTAATCGCGATAGGGGATTGTTTACTTCCACAGCTAATTTTGATGAATTAAATCCAAATATAAATTTTCTGATGCCTTTCGATGAAAGGAAGTTATTTATAAAAATAGCATGAAAGAATGCATGCGGTAACGCTACCAGCTGACTGAATTTAGATGACTCTATGCTTAAAGAACCACTGACAACATAAATACGACAAATTTTACTGACGATTTATTTAATAACATTAGGATAAAGATTTAATTTACAAAATGATGTTTGAAATATGTACCTCTGAATATACCCTGTTGTCTGCCTTAGATGACTTACATTAATTTTGACGGTTTAGAAATGGAGAAATTGCACAGAAGATGGAGTTTTGTCTATGTTACCTTAAGATCATTGTTATCTGGACTTATATTTATTATAAAATGTCTACACTCCAAGACCAGTTGGCGTGGGGGGAAATGGTGACCTGGAAAATTACCTTTTTACGCAAGAGGGACTTTTCATTACCTACGGGTGGCTAACCTGAACAACCTATTCATTCTGAGATTGACAGCCGATGTTGTTGTTGTAAATATTAAACATTACAGTATATTTCATTGCTATCGCCTATTACTCCTTTACTAAATTTATCCTGGTAGCATTCTTTTCATATTTTAGCTATTTGTTCTATGTTTGTCTGGATTTGGTTCCTTGTATCTCTTACTGCGGTGATTTCTTTTCTCTTTCCTCCCTTCATGTAGCGTACTTTTGTCCTATTATTTGTTATATAGTTTTCCTGTAATTACTTCCCAAACTCAACTTCTAATTTTCCAACTTTTTACAAATACTGTTAAAAACATTTTAAGACTAGTTATTTCTGTTAAACCACAGATATAATTTTATTTACATATGTATTTTCAAAGAATGTAGGAAATAAGAATAATAAAAATGTTTTCCACTTGGTGCCAATTTTTTGCTCGATATACCCAGATTAAGAAGAAGTTGTTCTTTCATAAGATTAATTTAAGTTAATACCTATTTGGGTTTTCTACCGCATACAAACCAATAAATATTGATGTAGAAGAAGTATTAACAGATTTGGAGTACCTACATATATACTGTATCGGTGTTATTTCAAAAGTTAGCATTTTCCATTAACGATATTGTATTATCCATCGATATAGACAGATATGTTGACCATAATCACCGATTCCGTGCGTTAGAATCGCTTTTCCGTCACACCACTCCTATTTTTTCTCTCTTCGATAGTACGGCATCGGCGATATACATGTTATAGGTGCGGATAAGTCAAATTCGGAAAGACGAGAACAGATAGAGGGCGCCACGCGTTAGCAGAAGCGGGAAAGTACCTAATCGGAAGATTATGCAAATGTAATTTTGTTTGGAATATTGGATTTTTGACGAGAATGCGCGAGTATATTGATGGAAGCGAATACAGCCCCATAAATATGGTAACAAGTTTTTGCGCGACATCGGATTATCGCTATTATTATAGCGTTATTAAATTTCACCATATAAACGTTATTAGAATATACACGATATGGGTGGCGTCATGATTTTTATGTCGTGCGTTAATCAAATGCCGATAATATGAATATTTTTTCACTATAATGTTGTTGATTTATTTAAAGCAGCTGGTTTTAATCTTGAACCGTAATATATTTATTGAAAGAAAAAGGTTGCTTTATAGAAATATCGTTAACGTAGATTTATTTAAGCTGGAACTCTTCCAATGGTAAGCCTTTTTGTTCAAAATTTACTGTAATTACTTCAATTTTAATTGTATTTTATTTGAATATAAAATTTTCGAGCATATTTTGCTACAATTTCAACCTCATCAAATAGCCATTCTCCAAATACGTAAATAACCATAGCAGCGCATATGTAAATAAAACATGAAAAGCTTTCAGCGTACGACATATAGAGCGCTATGTGTTCTCTCCCAAATGAAGTAAAAGCGTTATATTCATATTTTAAATTCGTACATTAGAAATACATTTACACGCCACCAGAATAAATATCTGGATAAATATGTATTTTATTCGAAATATCTTTATTGGTATTTAATTAATTTAAACGTAATCAATATTTGTTTGTATCAAAAGCGTAGCTAGTTGCATTCAATATATTTCGTTTATTAGAAAGTTATTCTAACTGTAAAATTTGTTATTATAAGCAGGTCTTTGTTAGGGAAATGCATACGAGGTAAGTGCCATAAATTCTCGGCCTATACAAGTTCGGGTGTGTTCAAACTCCATTGCGTCATGGTTGCTCATGTGCGAGGCATAAGTGATCTCCTGTCGAGTTCTTGTCGTCTTCCTTTCCATTCCGTTTTTACAAAGGCGCCAGGCTCCAGCTAACTTCCATACTGAAAATTGGTTCCCCCCCCCCCCTCCCTGTTGTGCCGCCACTATTGCAGGTTTGTGAGATGAGTACCTCTTTCTCTTCTCTGGATTGAGCGGTGCCCGTTTTTTTTTTCTTCTTTATATGCAACACAACGCCAATGGCTCAAATTGCTCCTTGCTATCCTGGAATCTTCTGATCGGATCCTGCCATCTTCTAATCGGATCTTGGCAGGATCGCCATATAATAACTATGGTTTCTGTAATCACTTTATTTTAATGTCGAAGTATCTACCCATAATTGATACTTCGACATTGTAAAATCAAACTCTGTAGTTCTAATTGATAAGCTTTTATTGTGTTATGTTATATCTTATTGTACGTCTAAAACAATGCTCTCACTACTATATATATATATCAATGCATAATTTCTATTATTGCGAGGTACAATCAGCACCGGATGCACACGCGAGTAATTGATGGGAATTTATTCAATTCCACTATATTCTTCCCATCATGTTTGATTGGCAAGAGGTCGAAAGACCTGGCTGGCCATAGTAAGATATTGATATGGGCCTTTTCGAACCAGTTTAGAGAAGTTCTCACTACGTGGGAACGGGCATTATCCTGCTGAGTGGGTCTTCGAGCTGCTGAAGATATGAAAGAATATGGAGTTCCACCACCTCATCAACGTAATGCTGGGCGTTCATATGCTATAGCACTCCATACCATAACTCCTACGGCTCGGTGCACACGCCTTTCAACAGGAAATTAAATATTGCGACGTTCCCCACACTTCCGTCTGACCCTGATGGGGCCATCATGCATCCCTATACAAAATCGAGATTCATCGCTGGACATCATCTTATGCCAGTCCACGTTCCAATGCATTCGCAGCCTATACCACTCCAAACGTTGCTGTGGATGTTGGGCCGTAAGAGGTAACAAGATGTGGTCGATAGAATTGCAAGTCGAACGCCTTGGTTCGACGATAAACGGTTCGCAGGGTCACAGGATGACCTTCATTACCTATCCATATATCAGCAATTGACCTGGTACTGGAGAGTCGGCCTCTTAATGTCATTACTGGAAGGTGGCGGTGCTACATCTCATTAGTTCTTCTTCGGCGACTTTCCTGGTCCTCCCTATTCCCTAATTGGTTCCGGTTAAGGCGATTTCCAATTTCTCGGAACGAAAAGCGACCTTCGCGCAAATCAACAATTCGACTCTGTCGAATTCGCTCAACTGGCGGTAATTTCCACGTTGCCGCACTCCAGGCATCATCAAACCCTCAAAACACGTTAAACAAAAGTGTGACAAAAGAAAACGTCGAAAATTGGATCAAATCTCGTAAGAAGTACACCTAACATTAATGTCAGAAGAGACTGCATGAAGTGTCAGATATGTCATGACCACTTGATGACAATGACAACAAAATTGTAAACAATTATTACCTTTGAATACGTTTCTGCCAAGTTTGGTTAAAATATTCGCACCCCTTCTTGGTGTTGCAATTTCCATGTCTTTTTCAAAACGTGTTATAAAACATTCAAAATCTATCGTTTTTAAAAGAATTCCATTTAATAAAAACCATAAATGAAATTATTTATAAGTCGCTTCGATTTATCAACGTCTTCAAGCATATCTTTAACATGCATGACCCCCACCGCAACATTTTGCCACCCACAGAACCATATGCAACGTTCCCGCTTCAAGGGAAATAAATCAAATATGCTAATTTTATTTTCGACATCCGTTTAAGATCGTGCAATCTAATATTCTTAAAACGAAAATAAATCACGTCCCGGTCATAGAAAAAGCGGGAGAAACCAATCTAAACGGGGAAAATAACGAAAACTTTCGACTATGATTGAAATCTAGTTAGGTAGATAAATGGTCCATCATGAACCGGCCCGAAACGGTAAAAACGATATCCTAGAGGGTCCGTTTGCTGCCTATATCGCTCGTGCGTACGGTAGAAGAGCATTTGTCGTCGTTTTCGACGTACACAATGGACTACCAAAAATGCTATACATCCGAACAATGCAGTGCGATCTCTTCACGCGACAATGGAAGGAAAGAAAAACGGTCGTCTGAAATGAATCGGAGTGGATCCGGAAACGAAGCGAATCTGGTCGCTATGCCATAAGATCAAGATCTGTGCGAAGGATCCGACGAATATAATACAGAATCCGACCAAAAATTATTGACGAACTTTTATAAGTGATATATTTTTTAAGAAAGGGAGAGAATTTTATCCCTTTACAAGGATAAAATGCACCAAAATTAAAAGATAAATATCACCTCTTGTGAAGGAAAAGAGAAAGTGGGATAATTTAACCATAAAACAACAGAATGTAGAACAAAATTATTCCAAAATGAGGCATGAGCGCAGAAAAAACTTGTGTAAAATACATCACAATCTATGTATTCGTTCTACGCATGCGCATGATTTGTTTATCCATTTTTTGAAGTGTGTTTTCTAAAATAAGGATTCTTTACTCTTAGGACAAAATCAAGTTTTTAGACGTATCCCGTATAATATTAGAAATTTTCCATATTTCATTGGTACATGTGTCAGATATGTAGGATTTCTTTCGAGCACTCCATAATAGACCAAGTAGGCGTCCTTTTGCGACGTCTAAAACATAATCTAAATTTGACTACAGACATACACTTGCTTATAAATCCAATATTATTGCAGCTGATACTTTTATTTTTCAATTAAACAACAATCACTCTGAAATAAACAAGTAAATTTGGCTATTTTACGTTTATATTTATAATAACACTTGGTTCATAAGCTTCAGACAACGAAACGCAAGTACGTACTCGGTTTAAATGTCTGAATACACTAACAATTCACCTTGTTCAAATAAAGTAGTCTCACACATTTATGCCGTTTATTTATTTAATTATAAACTTTTGAGTTTGACGAAACTGGATCTGCAATGTCTTTAAAAAAAGAACGTAGGAAATATGACGATAATGACATTGTGCAACAATATTAGCAATGAGTTCGGTGGAGGAAAATTTGAAGTTGTCTTTGAGGAAACACTCGCTAGAGTTAAACGTTTCTAAAAGTTTGTTATAAAAATAATAACATCTTGCCTCATAAACCCACAATAACCCATACACTTGGAGATCAAGATGATGCAAAAAGGTTAGACTTTCGTTTATAGGTTGGAGAGAAGTTCGTTGAAGGTAGAACCTTTCATAGAAAAATTTTCTTTACTGATGAAGCAACATTTTCATCTAATGGTCACGTTTCTTCTCAGAACGCAAGACATTGGGCTGCGGAGAATTCACAATTTAAAATTCGATGAAGAAGCCGAAGTTGTAAAAAAGTAAACGTATGGTGCGGTATTTTCCATAGCGGTATTATTGGTCCATATCCTCTAGAACAAAATTTAACTCAATTGGATTTTGATAGAAACGTTTGTATTATCTCAGTTGCGCAACACAACCCTGACGAAGAAACATTTACGGCAACAAGATAGATGTCGAGCTCATTCAACTCTGATAACCTTATTTTAATCGTCAATTTCTTAGGAAATGGATTGGCAGAAATGGCCTGCTAGGTTTACTAGGACAGCACCATGTGCTTGCTAGAATACACTAAGTTTAGAATGAATTTATTAAGAATTGAAAAATGTATACGTATAAGTTGGAGGCAAGTACATTGAATAGTGATTGTTAGATCTGTTTTAAGTTGAGAATTAATACTTATTTACTTGTTTATTTCAAAGAGTGATTGTTGCGCAATTGAAAAATAAAAATATCCTCTGCAATAATATTGAATTTACAAGAAAGTGTGTGTCTGTAGTGAAGTCTAAATATGTTTTTGGAGATTTTGAGGAAAGCAAAATCTTTTATAAAGAATAACTTTTTTCAGTAAAATACAAATTAAAAAAGTTTTTCCTCTTTGTAACTCCATCCATGGACATCCTGTATATGTATTGTTCCTTTTGTAAATACCGTTTTCAGTCAATATTTCTGTATATAACGATGACGTCGCAAAAGGACGCCTACTTGATCTATTATGGGGTGCTCGAACGAAATCTTATATATATGATGAGAACAATCGAGGAGTCTGGAATTTGCGATTGAGAACGGCCGCCGCTGGTGTAGGATGGTGCGGTGATGGTTGATTGTTTTGATAAAGCTTAGGTCTACGTGGGTGGTTTTCTTATTGATTCCTTTCAGTGAAGTAAGAACATTGACCTTTACCAGTTTACCTGTTTTCTGACGATCCAGTGTGTTTCAAATTTCAGGAATGTTTGTGCATAGCTTTTTTGTAATCCTTCATCAAAAGCTATATGATACACTTATTTGCTAGGATGCAGACTCAAACTCTCCCAGAAGTTATACACAACCATCACTTTCTCTGCTATAATTATTGATTTAATTAACTTACTTCATTCTCTGATTTCGTTGACTAATAATGCATGTGTTTCAAATACCATGTAAGAAGGTGTCTTCGAAAGAGATCGCATGAGGAAGAATGACAACAAGGCATTCTTACGCACCTATAACTATTCTGAGGAATTCTGAATTCATTCAATACTGTGGGCCAGATGTCTTAAGTAACACCCAAACATAAACTATTTCCATTCTACTTCGCTTACTTTAGTCAATAGTTTGAATTGAATCAATAGTTGAATCCTGGTGTCAGCATCAATGTCCGTAAAAGCATTCTGAGGTGTCCTATTTTATATTTTCAAAAAGTTTTTAAATACAGTTAGAATGCTTTTTATGTATAATTATTAAAGCGATGTAATGTCTCTGCGCGGCATAGGCGTGTGTTTCCTTCAGTAAGTACAATACCAAAAAATAAGTAATAAATCGAACAATAATAACAGAACCAGTCAAGAATTGTAATATCTAAAAGGTTGTGAAGCACTCACCCTCTAAAGCAGCGTTGCTGCATCTGAATTACCGAACATTAAAAGTAGAAGCACCATTGTCACCTACTGGATAAGAATCGTAAAAAGTTGACAGCATTAGATGTGTTTCCACAGTTGTCTCGTTGAAGGATGTTCACCGTGGTGAAAAAATGTGTTTATATTTTGAAAAAGATCGTTCGACATCTACGGATGTAATACATGCATGATTAAAACACTCTTTGAATTCACTTAATGGATTAGTACATGCACCATCACATATTTGTTTTAATGTGATAAAATCGAAATCGAAACACCTATGTATCGCACAGATGATTACCTCGTCCTAATAATTATGCTCAACAGACATTTTAGGCCTTGGGAGACGTGGACTATTGTTCTCCGTTCAATTCGTTTCTGCCCAGTTGTCTATTTTCAAATCTTCCAAAATACTTTCATACCAACTCCTCGTGAACCCTTCTTTCTTCTTCCAGTCTTGTTTTTAGTACTAATTTTGAAATTATTTCCATTTCAATGACTCCACATGTCCTGCACGTCTTATTCTCTACACTCTTACTATTGACGTTATTTTCCGCTCCCAATGTAACTCTTCGAACTTTTTACTTATTTTCTACCTCTATCCACCTTCCGTATTTGTTCCTACATATATAGCTCTCCACCAACAGTGCTTTTTAACTTTGGACTTGAGGCAACAATTAGAGAGAGCCAAACTAATAGACAGGAAACAATTTACAATTCATAAATGTTGAAATTAAATTTTTATAGAAAAGTTACACAAATAACTACATAAAACAGTCAACGAAATACAAAATACCCGATAAAAGAACAACAAAACATTTTATTTACAAACGTCCTAAACCTAAAATCCCTGGCTTTCCTTATTTATTTAACTTTATTTGATCTAATTACTTCTCTGTACAGGATAACGAAATTTAGCCGGGTCGATTGCTATTCATCACAAGACGCGAAGGTAATGAACGAAATAAACCTTTGACAAAATCAAAACTGGGTCTCATCCGACTTAATTGGATAACGCAATTAATGGAACGTAACTCGAATACCTACGAACACACCACGGTATCTACGAATTCGACAATCTAATTAGCTTCAGAACAAAACATTCTGGATGTTGTTTAGGAATTAGAAACGTTGTTGGAATTATGCCTAAGATAAATTAGAATTCTGTGCCATAAATGGGGAGAAATATTCTTCTCCTTATTAAATGATAGCTTTTCCTTCAAGAAATTACATAATTTTTAGTGTATGTTTTCCAAAAGTAGTAAGAATTAGCAATTCATTCCAAGAATATTAGAAACCTTATCAAAATCAACAAATATCAGGAAATCATTCCAGGGAATTTTAGTAACTTTTGGACGACATACGAGAGATGTTCAGTAATTAACGAGACAAACTGCATTAACAGGAAAACTACTGAATATTATTAGATGAAACTTTCTGTGGGTCAAATTGGCAACCTTGGAGACAAATTAGGTCAGCGGTTTGAAAGAAATAAAAGCAAACATAACTTCTTTTGTTCATTTCAAAAAGTTGGCACTTCTCGAAACAAGTACGTTGAAAGTGATAAGATTTTTGTTATCCAAAGGTGTGAAGCCGGCCGAAATTTATTCGAGAATGTTGAAACAGCATTGTGAAAGGTGTTTAAGCCGCGGAAAAGGTGTGATTCTGCTGCACGATAATGCCCGCCCCCATACTACCCAGAAAACGCGAGATATGAGCGAAAATTTGAGTTGGAAGGTGTTGCCACATACTCCTTACAGTCTCGACCTCGTACCGTTCGAGTTCTTACGCGGCACCAAGTTCAAAAACAACGAAGCGGTCAAGGAAGCCGTACACAAATGGCTCGGACACCAAGGTCAAGGATTCTTCAGCATTGGAATTATAATACTCACAAAGTGATGGGGGAAGTGCCTAAGTGTTGGTGGAGACTACATTGAAAAGTAGTGTAAATTTCATTGTCATTGAATAGATTGTCCTTTTTTCCACAGCCCTCATCCCCCGCAGATCAAGAAGATTTGACTTCTAAGGATTGTAAGTGTGTAAATTTTAATTGATTTAGTGAACCTATTTCATTGACCAAATTGAAAGGACTATTTACTTCAATGCCACACAAAACAAGTACAGACGACATTGTTCCAACCATGATTATCAATGAATTCCTTGTTATCGAAGAAAAAAATTTGAAAAGTTGGACAGTAGTACTTATACCGAAGGCAAACAAGATCAAGATTTGTTCTGAATTTAGACCAGTTAATATCCGGATGGCAATCCTGTCAAAAAAAACCATTAGAGCAATTCAAAACAGCCTAAAACTTGCTGACGTCATACAGGTTTTAAAAGGGGTGATTCTTCTTCAATCGTCAATCTTGAACCTAATGCTTTCAAATTGGAAAGATCCATTAGAAAGTTACAACAAAATTGTGTCAGTTTTTCCAGACCCTTAAGAAAGTTTTTGAAGGGTTTCGCAGAGCCTCGGTTATTTAAAAAGCTTTACAATTATAGGATAAAATGCACACATTTTAAATGAAAGAGGGATTATTTGGCTGAAAGATTTTAAGTAACTAAATTCGATTTCATCCATTTATTTCATATGTAATTGATGATTTTTCAAAGGCATTTGACTCTATCGATCACCATTTTCTGCTAACCTGGACTCTGCACTTCACCCCTAGGGTTGATGTCTTCTTACGCCAAGAACAGATCTGTTACGTGTTTTATAATGGGTTCTCATCCGAGCACCTTGCTTTATTCTCCAGTGTGCCATGAGGATCAAACATTGCTTACTATTAAATATTTTTTAAACGATTCGCTTCTAAAATGGAACTGTGAGTTTCTAACATTTGCAGGTGACTTAAAAACAAACAACGTAATCAATTCAGACATGGAATGGGGTAGATAGGATAGGATTTCTTTGGATGTTGCTAAGTGTTCAGTTGTATCCCACACTAATTCTCGGTTTCAGAACATTTTTTAATACTCAATTAAATTAATCTCCAATTAAAATTTAATTCCTGATTAAATTAATTAACAAATTAGAATTAAAATGATATTCGGGTCGATCGGCAGCCGGCATCGGATAGCCTGTGTTGATGACTATATTTAGATGATTATCTGTTCTATTTGAAATAAATTCTTGCCGGATTTATACAAATAACAGTTATTTCCTTGGTATTTTACTTTTTTGCACTTTAATATTGACAGATGTCGAAGTGGCATTCGGTTTTAACCGCGAATTAACTTAATTTTAAGTTATTTAATCGTGGATAGTCACAAAGTTAAGTTAATCAGAGATTAACGTGCTAATATGTAATTCAATGCTTCATTCGCTTTCTGTAAACCGGGGGTAAATGTACTACTCCAATATTTATCAATTACTCTGAGAGAAATTCAAAGTTCGTTTATAATCGTTGGCACTCTTACTTTTTTTGTTTGTATAGTGAAATTATGTTTGTTGCTTGTTTACCGGTCCATCCAGTCGTACGAAGGTCAAGTGACAAGTCTTTCTCTGGGCCCATTTGAAGAAAAAAAAACAAAATAATGAGACATTAAATTGGAAAATAGAATAAATTTGATCGCAATGTATCGTGCTCTAGTAGCAAAACAGGACAATATCAGTCGCTCTGAGAGAATTGGGGAACTGGCAACATTGTAAAGGCAAGTCGTTAAGGAGAACAGAACAACGACGAGAGCAGTATTGGGATATGCTACAAATCATTAAACAGGTTCGAAAAGGTCACTAAAATTGCAACATTTTTTATTTGATTAAAATGGATATTATATTTATTTGTTGTTGTTGAGATTTTTATTCAACATCTTATATCTAAATGTTATTATCAACAAGCATTATTAACCTCAATTAATAACAACGAACAAATGAGGGGAATATTGATACAAAGCTTGCATGCAATACCTCTTCACTCCGGTAATTTTAGCGGTGGCAACGTGGTGAGGCGTTACCGCATAAAGCTGACCATATGCAGTACTGCGAACTGTAAATTACGTCAACGGTACCCCATAACAATAAATTAATTTATTAATTGCGCTGTCCGGACATTCCCACATAATAATATGCAAAGTATGCTACAATGTCCGACCGCAGCGGGGGTCAGTTTACATACCGGAACCGTTCAACAGCGCCAGACATACGAAAGTAAATATCAGCGGTATGCGGTAGCTGGTTGTAAGCAAGCGAACGGAGCCGTGTGTTTTGATAGAGCGAAATATGAATTAATATTTCAGATCGTTATATATGTAGGTGTACGACGTCAAGGAATAGGATCATGGTGAATAAGTTATCGTTAAGTGTTTGGGTTAGATGATGCGGTATGGATTAAGTTAGGTGTTTGCATAAAGTAGACCTTTGTTGCATGTGTAATAATAATAAAGTCGGTTAGTATGAATAGCTGTCGTTTCTAACTAACCTAAAATTTAAAGAATCTCGTCGTCAAATATCAACGAAATTTAGAAAAATCTGAGCTGGTATTGAAAGACGTTAAGGTGGTCCTTATATGGGGGTCACGTAAAAATGTCGAACGGTTTTAACGCACACACCCTTATTTTTTTTTACTTTTGGTACGTTTTGATATTGTGCCAAATTTGATTACAATTAATTAATGTTAAGCCTTGCCGCAATGGACTGAAAGAATTTGTGCATTCTTCTATTCTGGGAAATAATTGAAAGCAACACATTTTTTGCAAATATACTTAAATGGATGAAACAAAGCATTGCTATAAAATAGAATAATACACTGTAAATCAATACCAGTTTTAGCGCAGTGTCTATTACAATCAACGAGATGGAAACACAAACTCTTAGAATTTGGCAAAAATGCTTTTCCATGTTTTCCTTAATTTTGTACAACAATAAAATAAAGATAAACTTTACAATAACCAAAAATTAATGCTAATATAGCTCATGGTATTGGTGGAATCATTCCCTACAAAAACAATGTAGCAGAGAAAATACCGTTGACACACGAACACCCTTCTGCCTACCCGGCGTCATCAGCATGGTTCTGAGCATAACTTTCTGCTGTTCTTCTTTCGGTTACCAAGGTTTTCCGCTTTATCAAAGAGTGATAACGCACAAATCTCTTCATTTAAATACCATAAGTGCTGATAGGGCGTCTTTAGAGCACTTGAAGAAACCCTTACATTTACTTTTTCATACTCTTTACTCCTTCAAAAAG
The DNA here is from genome assembly GCA_029619315.2 of Dynastes maya. NCBI lineage: Eukaryota > Metazoa > Arthropoda > Insecta > Coleoptera > Scarabaeidae > Dynastes > Dynastes maya. Next base: position 74,425,422 of record JAROYE020000002.1, read on the forward strand.
CACAAATCATTGTGTTCTCCTGATCTAACTGTTTTTAGCTTTAAAATTATACCACACACAATATAAGAACTTACCGAAGCAGTGGATTATGTTAGTACATTGTATGGTTCAACGACTAGAAGATTGGAAATTATTCAGAATAAAGCACTTCGTATCTGTATTGTAGCAATGAAATCAACTCCCATAGATGCTCTGCATGTAGAAGCGCAGGAACCTGCCTTACAGATTAGGCATAAATATTTGACAGCAAAACAAATTGTGAAAACTAGATTCTATAATCGACAACATTTATTGGATGATATATGTACATACTTTGTCTATTCATGATCTTACCAATAGATATTGGAAATACATAATACCCCCCCCCCCCCCCTGAAGCGCACATAACTACAGCCAAATATGAGGTGCAGATATATAGACATACAGATTTAAACTTTTCTGAGTATTGGCAACCCTTTAGAATATCCTATCCACTGTATAATGGTTTTCCTGCTCACGACATAAAGATATACAATAAGACCTGTGCGAATATCAGAGAATCTACTTATATATTTACAGATGGTTCTAAGTCCGAGCAAGGTTGCGGAGATGCTGTTTTTGTTCCATCTTTTCTGCTGACGCCTTATCACGCTCTTTTATATGCACGGCACAAAGGCCACAAAAATTGTACGATTATGAAAGACGCCAGAAGACATTCTAAAGAATGCCTTCAAAACAGAAAGCATCCCAGATATACAAATCCGATTATTTTGAGCACTATAGAGAGGGTACAGCAATTACAAAGGGACCAGGGTAGTGTTCAATTCTGTTGGATTAAGAGTCATGTGGGAATATATCCTAACACAGTAGTGGATGGATTAGCGAAGGAGGCGGCTCACTTGGAAGGGAAGCAGGACACAACAATTGATGACATTTTATCACTACTAAAGAATAAAATTTTGAAAAATCAATGGCAGGATTATTGGAAACAATCGTACACCACTAGAATGACGCATTACACAAAAATTCATCCGGACATTATCTGTAATCCGTGGCACCAGAATCATAAAATATCCAGGTTTTATTGCATCACCATTGCAAGGCTTAAATTTAATCATTGACAGTATCCTGCTCACCTTTATAAGCTTAATATATTAGATACAGCCGCTTGTTCGTGTGGAGGTGAGATTGCAGACCCCAATCATATTTTCTTTAAATGTCCATTGCATGGGGAGCATCAGAAATGTCTAATGCAGGATTCACTAACGGTGAGAGTTAAGATGCCAACAGATATAAGTTGCTTGCTGTCCCATAACTGCAAACGCGTGTACGACCAGATCTTGAGATATTTACAAAGAACGAAGATTAGGATTTTAACTAGTAGGTTTACATAGTCGTGGTTTAATTTCTCTCCTTTGTGAGGGTTCCTTTGATCCGATGGCCAATGTTTGTGAAAATCGTCCTGACAGGCCCCAGGACGTGAAACGTGTTTCCGAGCCTTGTCCTTTCCTTGAGCCATTGTTAGATCTAATACGGTGAAGCTCTGTCACGGGTAGTTTTCGTTTACCGGAACTTTACATAGCGTGATATAATGGGCAATGATCCCAATACCTAATTAATAACAAAAAAAACTTACCGAAACAATTCAAAATGTTTGTGAGAGGTTAGGTTACATGAGAGACTTACGTCAAGAAACACAAAATCGGTAGGGGAGGAGTAAGGGATTTCTTTCATTGGTAAACCAAAAATAAATAATTTTTATTTCCCCCCCTCTCATTTCCTACTCTGAAAGCAACAACGCAGCACCTTATTTCGGAAATCTTGCTAATAAATCGCCTTATAATTATTAGCAATTATCCGCAGAATACATAAACCTGGAGTAAATTTCATTAGTAGTAAATTACCCGAATGCTGACAATTACTTCTTTAATACTAAACGCCGTACTGTATGATCCATCCGACAGGTGCTCACGTAACCGTATATAATGACCAGCACGTGGTGTGGTAGTATTTTATATAACTGCGCCGTAAAAGCATTACTACCAAGAGAGGGCGCTGGCAGCTCGAGTAAGGGATGGGCACGTTGAAGTTAAAAGCGCGGGGTGCAGGGAACGACATACAATCCCATATAACCGGGCCGCTCGTAAAATCCGGAGCTGTAAAATTTAATGCTTCATTTGTTTACTATAAAATCCTCCTTATAGTAGCACTAAATTTTAATCAATACCGGCCTGCACCCTTTGTCGCTGATTTACTCCAGAAATCTTCATTAATTCCAGCAGATATAAGTGAAAGGAAGGTAACGCTTCCTAACTAAACTATTTAACGGCCAGATTAGGGATATTATGCGAGCAATTCGCAATTAATGCAAATTCGAAATTTACGGATTTCTAACATACCGACCGTGCGACGTTCGCGTCACAGCGGGTAAAGTATTTTTGTTCGCGACGTTTAATAGACCTACCTAATTTATGGAAGTACTAATTTATATAGGAGTCTTTAAGATGTCGACATTACCTGCTTGATAATTAAAGCCCATTGCCTACTATGACGGAGATAAAATTAAAACAATTTTAACGAGTTTAAATAGGTTTAGAGGCTTCGAAGTGAAGTTATCTCAAAAACGGTAAATCCTACAGTCACTAAAATTTGAAACCTATAGACCACAATCTTATTCATCACCTCTATTTTCAAGATTTTGAACCGGTTAAGATTTTGTATTAACTTATTTTCAAATATGCTTTTAAAATCAGGGTCTTTACATATCATTGTTTGAACGTTCTTTTTTCAAACTCCTGGCGGAAAGTCGAAGACGCTCAAACCGAGAAAAACGATGGAAAATCATAGTCGATAGGTGCTAGACGTGTGAATGTGAAATTATTTTAATTCCAAAGCATGTTCTTTTAAAATTCGCCGATCGGTGCTCACTGCCAGCTAGATTCATCCATTGTCGTAGTAAAAAGGATGTGGATCGCATCGACTGATTTGCGGCTCGTTCGGGAAGAAATATTTAAATTTTAAATTAGGGTTCGTCGCAGGAGGTTCACTATACATGTTCGAGTGTTTTTTCGGAAGCTCTTCATCCTTCTTTTCCTTTACTTCTTGATTGGAATTGGTGAACTGTCAGAAATCGGAATTTATTTGAAATTAATAATTAAGATTCCATCACACCCACAGGCCGTTTAAACCTGGTCATTTTGTTCCAATTTTTACATGAGTGCATGGATCATTTTCATCTATTATTCTTTTCAATTTTCTTTGTTATTCTTAGATTAGATTCATTCTTGAGGTGGCTCTTGACCTATCCCACTGCGACCATTTCAGATCTATCATTAGATCAACTACGCTAGCTATGTCTTTTTCACCAGATCTAGTAGCCTGCGTAGGTTTCGGTTTCTATGAGCCGTATTTCTACTAGTGCTGTGCAATCGCACAGCTCGTGAAGGGTAGTCTCTTCTTTAGCCTGACAGAATCAACACGCTGTTTTCTCTGTCAAACCTAAGTTCCTCATGTATTTCTTGAGCATACAGTGTCCTGTTAGCAGGCTTACCATTGTTCTAACAGACTTTCTGTCCCTGCTGAGTAGGTCTGTAAATGTAAGCCTGTGTCCAATCAGAAATTGTGTAGCCTGTCTCTAACCTGGGATACTCTTCCACCAGTCTTGAGATTTCTAATTTTCCCATTGTTTAGTAGTTGCTTTAAGTACCGTGCTATGCCCACCGAAAGGTTTCTGTCAGCATTTGACGAGCCTGCTAATTCGTCCGCCTTAACATTCCCTCGATAACCTTCGTGTCCTGGTACCCAGACCAGGGTCACCTTAGATTTGCTGCCCAGCCTATTGAGGACATTCAGCATTCCCATACTAGTTTCGACTTTACCTGTGTGGAGTCCAGTGCTTTGATCACTGCTTGACTATCTAAATAGATAGCAATAGATCGATAATTACTTTCTTGTTTGTCTAGTTCTTCAATACACCCCAGCACTGCTGAAATACTGTGGCGCTTTGAATTAGGCTTCGCGACTTAGTTATTTTTGGTCTAATCCCGCAAATTCCGGCACCGACTCCAATTTCCGTCGTTGAGTCGTCTGTGTACCAGATAGATTCGGCTTTGATAGGCGGGCCTTTTTTCCATTCTTCTCTATCTGGTATTACCGTTTTTTAATTCTTATCGAAGCTGTATTTGGGACTAATGGCGTCACTGGGCCCGCTTGTTATCAGCCCCGCCTTAAGTTCCTTTAACAGTTTCTGGTGATCTGTACGAGCTATCTGGTTATGGGAGGTTTACCATTCATTAGCCTGCAGCTTGTTAGCCTGGCCTCTCCTTGAATATGTACATGTAGTGGTTCTAGATTAAGGATGACCTCCAGAGTAGCTGTCGGCGTGGTTCTCATAGTTACCGTGACCACAGACATGCTAATCTCTGTATGCCACTTATCCGCTTTATTGCCTCCACCTGCAATGTCTTTGTCCACCATACCACCGAGCCATATGTTATCATTGATCTGATGACTCCCACGTATAACCACAGCATCATTTTGTAACTTAGTCCCCACGTTTTTGCACACAAACTTCTACATCTGCCTAAGGCAATAGTAGATTTGTTAATGGTTTTATTGATGTGAGTATTCCATATAAGTCTTTGATCGAACCATACACCAATGTATTTTGTTCCTTTGACAAATGGAATCTCCACTTCTCCCAGCATAATTGGCTTTAAACCTCGAATTATGCGTTTCTTTGTGAATACAACGATTTGTCTCTTTTGGCCAATGACTGTAAGTCTTTCCTGTTTTCACCAGTTGTCTACTGTATTTAGGGCATTTTGCATTCTTTCTGATATTACCCCAGCAAATTTGTTATTCTTACTTGAGTCTCTTTTTTTCTGCGTGAATTTGTTTCTTTTTGCCTTATAAAACAAGCGAAGTGAGATGAAATACAAAAAAATTACAGAAAGATGGTCATAGCAATAATGTCGGCCATAAAAATTTTTAACTTATCAGAAGGAGCCATGTTACATTCCTAGATTTAAACAAATATTTTGAATTGATAACTTCTCTGCTAAAATAATAACATATATTTTGTCGATACTACCTTACATTGTTCTGACGTACTTTTATAAGACTTGTTAAAATATTCCAGTAACTTATGCATTTCTTAAAAGAACAGCTTAAACACAGGCGAAAATCCATCAGAACATTACTATTACATACGAAAGTTTGAATTACAAGTATACACAGCTCAAAAATTAACCGTAATTTTGTGTACATTTTCCAATTTCACTTTATTTCGCACGTTTTCAATATGATGAATACTTCCTGTTGTCTTATATGCCCAACGCAATACAGTACTGTGAAGTGAAATCCGAACACTTACCATTTTTGTATAATAATCCCATTATTATTTGTGTTTTAAGTTTGGTATAAAGGTATATATGCTTATGCAATAAAGATTAAAATATTTACGTTAAACTAAGAATTTGAAATGTAATTAAATATCTATTACTGTTCGGATTTCACTTTACAGTACTGTACGTTCTGAAGGCAGTTTCTCTGGAATAGCTTAAAGTTGTACTCTCTTTCAGTACCTTGTACCTATTCTAATTTTTCTTGACTTGCTTTCAGTAGACTGTTTGTTGTCCAAATTCCAACTAAAAATTGTTTCCCTAGAAATTCAGATGTAAATTTAAGGTGTTAGATAACCTAGGAAAACAAAGTTGTGTCAATTTGTTATTTTCACGACCTACGTAGATTACATAAAAATTCCTCCTTATACTACTACTAAATTGTACGCTAGATATTTCAAGAAGATCGATTCCTCTTGCACTAGGAAATTGGGTTTGTAGATTGTCTCGATAAACCGGTACCGTCATTGGACGTTAGTAGGTATACTACAGGCGTTCTGGACCCACGTTTCGACAGCAAAGGTATCATCATCAGTAAAACTGAATTTGAATGGACGATGACGCGGTTCCGCGGATTTTTATTTAATTAACGTCTAATCTCGCGGAATTTTTTTTAATTAACGCCTAATCTCGCGCACTTTCAAGAACATCCGCGTCCCATAACTTCATGCATCCGCGGTTCGCGGTTTGATTTCGCGGAATTTTATTTAATTAACGCCTAACCTCGCGGATTTTTATTTAATTAACGTCTAATCTCGCGGAATTTTATTTAATTAAGGCCCAATCTCGCGCACTTTCAAGAACATCCGCGTCCCATAACTTCATGCATCCGCGGTTCGCGGTTTGATTTCGCGGAATTTTATTTAATTAACGCCTAACCTCGCGGATTTTTATTTAATTAACGTCTAATCTCGCGGATTTTTTTTAATTAACGCCTAATCTCGCGCACTTTCAAGGCCATTCGCGTCCCATAACTTCATGCATCCGCGGTTCGCGGTTTGATTTCGCGGAATTTTATTTAATTAACGCCTAACCTCGCGGAATTTTATTTAATTAACGTCTAATCCACGGATTTTTTTTAATTAACACCCAATCTCGCGCACTTTCAAGGCCATTCGCGTCCCATAACTTCATGCATCCGCGGTTCGCGGTTTGATTTCGCGGAATTTTATTTAATTAAACGCCTAACCTCGCGGATTTTTATTTAATTAACGTCTAATCTCGCGGATTTTTTTTAATTAACGCCCAATCTCGCGCACTTTCAAGACCATTCGCGTCCCATAACTTCATGCATCCGCGGTTCGCAATTCCAGGAATTTTTAACATGCACGAACCTGAGTCTCTCTCATTTCGAATAGACGTAAATAGAACACAGGTAGAAAGTACCCTTTAGTGATTCTCGGAATTTTTAACACGTCCTATCATGATAATGCAATATTGTGAAATATTACCATTAAAACTTTATTAGACGTAAATAGAACACAGGTAGAAAGTACCCTTTAGCGATTCTCGGAATTTTTAACACGTCCTATCATGATAATGCAATATTGTGAAATATTACCATTAAAACTTTATTAGACGTAAATAGAATTTACGTCACACACAGGTAGAAAGTACCCTTTAGCGATTCTCGGAATTTTATTGCTGGTGGAGGAATTGGCGCAATCCGGCCACTTGAAACTCATTCCCAACAATACCGAGCAGTATGCAGCTATGGTGCAGACCACGGACGACAGCGACATTAAATTTAAATTTATCGACTCGTTCCGGTTTATGGCGTCTTCGTTAGAGAAGCTGGCTTTAATTTGGAAGAGTACCCCGTGCTCGAGAGCCAGTTTGAGGACGCCACCCTGCTGAAGAGAAAAGGCGTATTCCCCTATAGCTACATGTCTTGTTGGGAAAGGCTCAGCGAGGGACAGCTGCCACCGATACAGGCTTCCACAACGATCTGTCCAATACTCCCATTAGCATGCGCGATTACGAGCATGCGCAGAGCGTCAGGCGGGAATTCAAATGCCAGACCTTAGGGGAGTATTCGGATCTATATATGAAGACTGACGTTTTACTGCTCGCGGCCCGTCTTCGAAAAACTTCGGGAAAGCTGCATCAAGAATTATGGGCTTGATGCAGCCCATTATTACACCGCACCCGGACTTTCGTGGGACGCCATGTTGAAGCACACAAGCGTGGAATTAGACACTCTCCAGGACGTGGACACCTTGATGTTCTTGGAGAAAGGCATTCGAGGGGCATGACGCAAGCTCTTCAAGGTATAATGCGTAATATTGTTGTTTTTTAAAATGTCTAATTCATATATTTTGTTTACAGGTATGCCAAAGCCAACAACAATACATGCCGGACTACGATCCCGCGTTGCCCAGCACGTACCTGATGTATTACGACATCAATGCCATGTACAGCTGGGCGATGTCGCAGTCTCTTGCCGACTGGAGGCCTCGAATGGGTTGAGGACGCGGGAAATTTGAATTTCCACGTTCCCGACGACAACCCGGAAGGATATATTCTGGAGGTCGATCTAGAATATCCACAGCACATTCACGATCGACAAAGGGACCTTCCGATGGGGCCTACCAAGCAGAGATCGCCGGGGTCTGCGTATGAAAAGATGCTGGCCATCCTGTACAGTAAGGAGAAATACGTTGTCCACTACCGCAACCTCAAGCAGTATCTAGCGGAGGGGATACGAGTGACCAAGATACATAGAGCCTTAAGATTTAAGCAATCGCCATGGCTCAAACCATATATCGACCTGAACACAACGCTGCGACAGGGTGCGAGAAATGAGTTTGAAAAGAATCTCTTCAAACTCATGAACAATGCAGTGTTGGGGAAAAGACTATGGAGAACGTGAGGTTGCGGAGGGACATCAAGATCGTGGACAAGTGGGACGGACGATACGGCGCAGAGGCGTTAATCAGTCGTCCAATTTTAAGTGTTCCAAAATATTTAATGACAATTGAAGATGTATAGTTGCGTTTCATCCGTGATGCTCATTTCTTTAGGTGTAAAGTCAGGAGCATTAAATCCCTGCGTATTGATTACCGGGGATGCCTCGAATCGCTAACGGTATATATTTTTTCTCTGTGTTCAGGCAATAAAACTAAGCTTAAACCCTTTCCAAATTCTTAATTCTGTTTGCAAATCTTTTTCTATCGGTCGCCATAGCTACCCACTGCGACCTTCGATCTTCGTTCAGTATTGTATAAATCGTGACTCTCTCATCAAACTTCACCGACATTTTCTTTAAATGATTTTCTTGACAATTCCCGTACTCGATAATATTATCGTGAAGAATGAGGGGATAAGCTACTGTACCGCTTTTTAAATTCCTCCTAACACTCCACTTCCAATTTTATGTCGACGGTTGAGGATTTGAGCGATTAATTTTGTTAATTATTTTGAATTTAGATCAGGAGAGGATTTACTAAGAAAAATCAATATTACTTAAAAGTGTCTATCGGCACACATATAACACTCAAATATATTCGGAAATTCACTATGAAGAAAGAGAATGAAGCCGAGTAAAATGCATAGGTGCAATTTTGTACATTTACAGCGGTACTCGGTTTACAATTTGTGAAGCTGAAAGAACTTTTTCGATGCTGGAAAGCATACTAGCTTCAAAAGAAGCCGTTTTACTGCAGAAAATATAAAAAGCCTCTTGTGGTAATGGCTAAACCATTTTTCTTATTTCCCACTTGACACGTACCGTACGAGCGAGCGTACTATGATCACCCAATTTTACCTGTTTAAAATTTAGAGATACAATGTTGAGAGAGTGCAATGTACGTCCGTTCACCGAGGCGATGGAATCTCTTACGCCTGCGCAAGAGCTGGAATTCCGCTCCATTTCACACTGCCACATATGCAGGCGACCCTTTGACGTTCGTGACGTCAGAGTTCGCGACCATGATCACCTTACTGGCTAGTATCGCGATACGACACATGAGGATTGTAATATTAATTACCAGGATAGTCACGTGACTCCAGTCGTTTCCATAATTTAAGTGAGTAGGACTCTCATTTTATCATCAAAAACCTCGCTAAAGATTTCGAACGCCGCGTCGATTTGCTTCATATAAATAAAGAGCGACACATCTCCTTTACTAGAAATATAGACGATAACCTAATAAAATTCAGATTTATTGATTCCTTTAGATTTTTGGCATCCTCTCTAAAAAAACTAACACCATACCTGACCATATTTTCAAATTGAATAAATACGTTACGTATAATTATAATGGTTTTTATTTTATTTTTGTCTTTCACAGGATTACCAACCTCTACATATTTGACAAATTTTTAAATTACTAGCATTGTCAACACAAGAAAATTACGTTTCTTACTTTATTAGATATTATTATCCGATCAAATGTTGCAATACCTAATTCATTCGCATAATTATGACATACATATTTCCACATTTCTTGCTCTTACAAATGGGTGATTTGCATGATAACGTAAAGATTTTGCTACTAGCTTCAAAAGAAGCCGTTTTACTGCAGAAAATATAAAAAGCCTCTTGTGGTAATGGCTAAACCTTTTTTCTTATTTCCCACTTGACACGTACCGTACGAGCGAGCGTACTATGATCACCCAATTTTACCTGTTTAAAATTAGAGATACAATGTTGAGAGAGTGCAATGTATGTCCGTTCACCGAGGCGATGGAATCTCTTACGCCTGCGCAAGAGCTGGAATTCCGCTCCTTTGACGTTCGTGACGTCAGAGTTCGCGACCATGATCACCTTACTGGCTAGTATCGCGATACGACACATGAGGTTTGTAATATTAATTACCAGGATAGTCACGTGACTCCAGTCGTTTTCATAATTTAAGTGAGTAGGACTCTCATTTTATCATCAAAAATCTCGCTAAAGATTTCGAACGCCGCGTCGATTTGCTTCATATAAATAAAGAGCGACACATCTCCTTTACTAGAAATATAGACGATAACCTAATAAAATTCAGATTTATTGATTCCTTTAGATTTTTGGCATCCTCTCTAGAAAACTAACACCATACCTGACCATATTTTCAAATTGAATAAAATACGTTACGTATAATTATAATGGTTTTTATTTTATTTTGTCTTTCCCCAGGATTACCAACCTCTACATATTTGACTAATTTTAATTACTAGCATTGTCACACAAGAAAATTACGTTTCTTACTTTATTAGATATTATTATCCGATCAAATGTTGCAATACCTAATTCATTCGCATAATTATGACATACATATTTCCGCATTTCTTGCTCTTACAAATGGGTGATTTGCATGATAACGTAAAGATTTTGCTATGTAACCACTTTAACTCTTTAAATGCATTTTGTATGTTAGAGGCTATAAATCCTTTTATCAGTTCATTTTATACAAGAGCAACTGCCTTGCCAACCCACCAACAACTCAATATCAGTTGGAATCGTTTAGTCAGCCAGCAGCTTTATGACGACGGCTGGCCGTTCAAAGATGTGAGAAGCCGTTGCATAACAACGGATACAGACATATATATATATATATATATATACAGGCAGGTATAACAGGTGGAAGAATCGACTTTAACTGCTTCACCAGGCTTGGTGAATAAAATCTTACATATTTTTAAATAATGGTTTTATTTACAACCTAGATTTTGCATAAAAATAAGTGTCACTGTTTCGAACGCCATGTATACACATTGCTGCATTCGGAAAGTGTGCACACGCGTTGCGAATTGCAACAGTGTATGTATCAGTCGGGACCCCTACCAACCCTACCATCGTCTATCGCTGTATCATATGTATACTAGCCGTACCTGCACTGTTGCCGGAATACACTTTATTGTATAGCTCCTATCTACATTTTCCAAATGCAACATTCTGTGGGGTTAACATTTATGTTCGTCCATAACAGCATTATCAGCAGATCGAGGCTGCAAAATTCTATTACTAGAAAAAAAGCAGGTCTCCTAAATAACCCCTAAACAAAGAAGTTCCTATAGATAAGTTTTGCTTGTAGTAAATACCTTTATCAGTTCATTTTATACAAGAGTAACTGCCTTGCCAACCCACCAACGACTCAATATCAGTGGAATCGTTAGTCAGCCAGCAGTTTTATGACGACGGCTGGCCGTTCAAAGATGTTGAAGCCGCTGCATAACAACGGATACAGATATATACAGGCAGGTATAACAGGTGGAAGAATCGACTTTAACTGCTTCACCAGGCTTGGTGAATAAAATCTTACATATTTTTAAATAATGGTTTTATTTACAACCTAGATTTTGCATAAAAATAAGTGTCACTGTTTCGAACGCCATGTATACACATTGCTGCATTCGGAAAGTGTGCACACGCGTTGCGAATTGCAACAATGTATGTATCAGTCGGGACCCCTACCAACCGAAGCTGTTTTAAAAGCTGTTTTGAGCTGTTTAGAAGCTGTTTTAAAAGCTGTTTGAGCTGTTTAGAAGCTGTTTTAAAAGCTGTTTGAGCTGTTCAAGAGCTGTTCAGAAGCTGTTTGAGCTGTTTAGAAGCTGTTTTAAAAGCTGTTTGAGCTGTTCAAAAGCTGTTTTAAAAGCTGTTTAAGCTGGGGGAGAGACAACTTTAACAGCTTTGCCAGATAGTTTGACCTGCTTTATCAACCAAGTTTATTAAAACTATAATGCTTATGAGGGAAACAGATGGAGAATAGTTGTTTAATACTTATGAGGAGGAGGACAGATGGAGAATAGTTGTTTAATACTTATGAGGAGGACAGATGAAGAATAGTTGTTAAATACTTATATGCATGCTACTTGTCTATGGCAGATATTTAATGTTACATCTAATTTTAATTCAAAGAATATGTCACGGGACCTATGACATCATAAGAAGGCGATATTTGAAATTAAATTTGTTTTATAGCAAATACGTTTATATTACAATATGAATGACTCAGCTATATCATCTAAGATCCACTGCTACCTTTTCAGGCGTGCAGAAAGGACACTCGAGAATGTTAATAACGCATAGCGCTAGTCAAACGGGTCCGCAGAGGGTATGGCGCGAGTTCAAATCTCGAAAGAGTTTTCGGACTTGCACATTTCCTTCAGCTCCCTTCGACGATAAGCGGTTTCGCTTACCCCACTTCACCGACATTCTACCCTAGCGCCATTATAAGTTACCTCTATCATTCCAGCTGTTACAGAACTATCGAAGATATTCATTTCGTGTAAGAATAAATGCCTTGTTAACCAAATAAACGATCAGTTGAAATCGTTTATAACTGAATAGCTGTTCAAAGCTGTTAAGCTGTTCAAAAGCTGTTTAGAAGCTGTTTAAGCTGTTTAGAAGCTGTTCAAAAGCTGTTTAGAAGCTGTTTAACAGCTGTTTAGAAGCTGTTCAAGGGCTGTTTAGAAGCTGTTTAGGTTGTTTCAGAGCTGTTCAGAAAGCTGTTGAAGCTGTTTAAGCTTTAAACGATACGTTACAGGTGTGATACGTTCCGGTGTGATACGTTCCGAGTGTGATACGTCCGTGTAATACATCGTATGGAAGCTGTTGTTTTGTGGAGGTGATTCATGTTTCAAATGTGTTTGGGGTCGGATAGGTAGTAGTAGGTAGGGGGTCAATTAAGCGTGGGTTCGTAAATAGATAATGAAGATCCCACGCTTAATTGACCCCCTACCTACTACTACCTATCCGACCCCCAAACACATTTGAAACATGAATCACCTCCACAAACAACAGCTTCCACGATGTATTACACCCGGAACGTATCACACTCGGAACGTATCACACCCGGAACGTATCACACCTGTAACGTATCGTTTAAAAGCTTAAACAGCTTCAACAGCTTCTGAACAGCTCTTGAACAACCTAAACAGCTTCTAAACAGCCCTTGAACAGCTTCTAAACAGCTTAAACAGCTTCTAAACAGCTTTTGAACAGCTTCTAAACAGCTTAAACAGCTTCTAAACAGCTTTTGAACAGCTTAAACAGCTTTTGAACAGCTATTCAGTTATAAACGATTTCAACTGATCGTTTATTTGGTTAACAAGGCACTTATTCTTACACGAAATGAATATCTTCGATAGTTCTGTAACAGCTGGAATGATAGAGGTAACTTATAATGGCGCTAGGGTAAGATGTCGGTGAAGTGGGGTAAGCGAAACCGCTTATCGTCGAAGGGAGCTGAAGGAAATGTGCAAGTCCGAAAACTCTTTCGAGATTTGAACTCGCGCCATACCCTCTGCGGACCCGTTTGACTAGCGCTATGCGTTATTAACATTCTCGAGTGTCCTTTCTGCACGCCTGAAAAGGTAGCAGTGGATCTTAGATGATATAGCTGAGTCATTCATATTGTAATAAAACGTATTTGCTATAAAACCAAATTTAATTTCAAATATCGCCTTCTTATGATGTCATAGGTCCCGTGACATATTCTTTGAATTAAAATTAGATGTAACATTAAATATCTGCCATAGACAAGTAGCATGCATATAAGTATTTAACAACTATTCTTCATCTGTCCTCCTCATAAGTATTAAACAACTATTCTCCATCTGTCCTCCTCCTCATAAGTATTAAACAACTATTCTCCATCTGTTTCCCTCATAAGCATTATAGTTTTAATAAACTTGGTTGATAAAACAGGTCAAACTATCTGGCAAAGCTGTTAAAGTTGTCTCTCCCCCACCTTTTATACCAGCTTAAACAGCTTTTAAAACAGCTTTTGAACAGCTCAAACAGCTTTTAAAACAGCTTCTAAACAGCTCAAACGCTTCTGAACAGCTCTTGAACAGCTCAAACAGCTTTTAAAACAGCTTCTAAACAGCTCAAACAGCTTTTTAAAACAGCTTCTAAACAGCTCAAAACAGCTTTAAAACAGCTTCGGTTGGTAGGGGTCCCGACTGATACATACATTGTTGCAATTCGCAACGGCTGTGCACACTTTCCGAATGCAGCAATGTGTATACATGGCGTTCGAAACAGTGACACTTATTTTTATGCAAAATCTAGGTTGTAAATAAAACCATTATTTAAAAATATGTAAGATTTTATTCACCAAGCCTGGTGAAGCAGTTAAAGTCGATTCTTCCACCTGTTATACCTGCCTGTATTATCTGTATCCGTTGTTTATGCAGCGGCTTCAACATCTTTGAACGGCCAGCCGTCGTCATAAAGCTGCTGGCTGACTAAACGATTCCAACTGATATTGAGTCGTTGGTGGGTTGGCAAGGCAGTTACTCTTGTATAAAATGAACTGATAAAGGTATTTACTACAAGCATACTTATCTATAGGAACTTCTTTGTTTAGCGTTATTTAGGAGACCTGCTTTTATTCTAGTAATAGAATTTTGCAGCCTCGATCTGCTGATAATGCTGTTATGACGAACATAAATGTTAACCAACAGAATGTTGCATTTGGGAAAATGTAGATAGGAGCTATACAATAAAGTGTATTCCGGCAACAGTGCAGGTACGGCTAGTATACATATGATACAGCGATAGACGATGGTAGGGTTGGTAGGGGTCCCGACTGATACATACACTGTTGCAATTCGCAACGCGTGTGCACACTTTCCGAATGCAGCAATGTGTATACATGGCGTTCGAAACAGTGACACTTATTTTTATGCAAAATCTAGGTTGTAAATAAAACCATTATTTAAAAATATGTAAGATTTTATTCACCAAGCCTGGTGAAGCAATTAAAGTCGATTCTTCCACCTGTTATACCTGCCTGTATATATATATATATATATATATATATATATATATATCTGTATCCGTTGTTATGCAACGGCTTCTCACATCTTTGAACGACCAGCCGTCGTCATAAAGCTGCTGGCTGACTAAACGATTCCAACTGATATTGAGTTGTTGGTGGGTTGGCAAGGCAGTTGCTCTTGTATAAAATGAACTGATAAAAGGATTTATAGCCTCTAACATACAAAATGCTTTAAAGAGTTAAAGTGGCTACATAGCAAAATCTTTACGTTATCATGCAAATCACCCATTTGTAAGAGCAAGAAATGCGGAAATATGTATGTCATAATTATGCGAAATGAATTAGGTATTGCAACATTTGATCGGATAATAATATCTAATAAGTTTAAAAAACGTAATTTCTTGTGTTTGACAATGCTAGTAATTAAAATTAGTCAAATATGTAGAGGTTGGTAATCCTGTGAAAGACAAAAATAAAATAAAAACCATTATAATTATACGTACGTATTTTATTCAATTTGAAAAAATGGTCAGGGATGGTGTTAGTTTTTCTAGAGAGGATGCCAAAAATCTAAAGGAATCAATAAATCTGAATTTTATTAGGTTATCGTCTATATTTCTAGTAAAGGAGATGTGTCGCTCTTTATTTATATGAAGCAAATCGACGCGGCGTTCGAAATCTTTAGCGAGGTTTTTGATGATAAAATGAGAGTCCTACTCACTTAAATTATGGAAACGACTGGAGTCACGTGACTATCCTGGTAATTAATATTACAATCCTCATGTGTCGTATCGCGATACTAGCCATAAGGTGATCATGGTCGCGAACTCTGACGTCACGAACGTCAAAGGGTCGCCCGCATATGTGGCAGTGTGAAATGGAGCGGAATTCCAGCTCTTGCGCAGGCGTAAGAGATTCCATCGCCTCGGTGAACGGACATACATTGCACTCTCTCAACATTGTATCTCTAAAATTTTTTAAAAAGGTAAATTGGGTGATCATAGTACGCTCGCTCGTACGGTACGTGTCAAGTGGGAAATAAGAAAAAAGGTTTAGCCATTACCACAAGAGGCTTTTTATATTTTCTGCAGTAAAACGGCTTCTTTTGAAGCTAGTAGCAAAATCTTTACGTTATCATGCCCAAAAACACCCATTTGTAAGAGCAAGAAATGTGGAAATATGTATGTCATAATTATGCGAATGAATTAGGTATTGCAACATTTGATCGGATAATAATATCTAATAAAGTAAGAAACGTAATTTTCTTGTGTTGACAATGCTAGTAATTAAAATTAGTCAAATATGTAGAGGTTGGTAATCCTGTGAAAGACAAAAATAAATAAAAACCATTATAATTATACGTAACGTATTTTATTCAATTTGAAAATATGGTCAGGTATGGTTTAGTTTTTTCTAGAGAGGATGCCAAAAATCTAAAGGAATCAATAAATCTGAATTTTATTAGGTTATCGTCTATATTTCTAGTAAAGGAGATGTGTCGCTCTTTATTATATGAAGCAAATCGACGCGGCGTTCGAAATCTTTAGCGAGGTTTTTGATGATAAAATGAGAGTCCTACTCACTTAAATTATGGAAACGACTGGAGTCACGTGACTATCCTGGTAATTAATATTACAATCCTCATGTGTCGTATCGCGATACTAGCCAGTAAGGTGATCATGGTCGCGAACTCTGACGTCACGAACGTCAAAGGGTCGCCTGCATATGTGGCAGTGTGAAATGGAGCGGAATTCCAGCTCTTGCGCAGGCGTAAGGATTCCATCGCCTCGGTGAACGGACGTACATTGCACTCTCTCAACATTGTATCTCTAAATTTTAAACAGGTAAATTGGGTGATCATAGTACGCTCGCTCGTACGGTACGTGTCAAGTGGGAAATAAGAAAAATGGTTTAGCCATTACCACAAGAGGCTTTTTATATTTTCTGCAGTAAAACGGCTTCTTTTGAAGCTAGTATGCTTTCCAGCATCGAAAAAGTTCTTTCAGCTTCACAAATTGTAAACCGAGGTACCGCTGTAAATGTACAAAATTGCACCTATGCATTTTACTTCGGCTTCATTCTCTTTCTTCATAGTGAAATTTCCGAATATATTTGAGGTGTTTATATGTGTGCCGATAGACACTTTTAAGTAATATTGATTTTTCTTAGTAAATCCTCTCCTGATCTAAATTCAAAATAATTAACAAAATTAATCGCTCAATCCTCAACCGTCGACATAAAATTGGGAAATGGAGTGTTAGGAGGAATTTAAAAAGCGGTACAGTAGCTTATCCCCTCATTCTTCACGATAATATTATCGAGTACGGGAATTGTCAAGAAAATCATTTAAAGAAAATGTCGGTGAAGTTTGATGAGAGAGTCACGATTTATACAATACTGAACGAAGATCGAAGGTCGCAGTGGGTAGCTATGGCGACCGATAGAAAAAGATTTGCAAACAGAATTAAGAATTTGGAAAGGGTTCTAAGCTTAGTTTTATTGCCTGAACACAGAGAAAAAAAATATACCGTTAGCGATTCGAGGCATCCCCGGTAATCAATACGCAGGGATTTAATGCTCCTGACTTTTCACCTAAAGAAATGAGCATCACGGATGAACGCAACTATACATCTTCAATTGTCATTAAAAATTGTGGAACACTTAAAATTTGGACGACTGATTAACGCCTCTGCGCCGTATCGTCCGTCCCACTTTTCCCACGATCTTGATGTCCCTCCGCAACCTCACGTTCTCCATAGTCTTCCGAACACTGCATTGTTCATGAGTTTGAAGAGATTCTTTTCAAACTCATTTCTCGCACCCTGTCGCAGCGTTGTGTTCAGGTCGATATATGGTTTGAGCCATGGCGATTGCTTAAATCTTAAGGCTCTATGTATCTTGGTCACTCGTATCCCCTCCGCTAGATACTGCTTGAGGTTGCGGTAGTGGAAAAACGTATTTCTCCTTACTGTACAGGATGGCCAGCATCTTTTCATAACGCAGACCCCGGACGATCTCTGCTTGGTAGGCCCATCGGAAGGTCCCTTTGTCGATCGTGAATGTGCTGTGGATATTCTAGATCGACCTCCAGAATATATCCTTCCGGGTTGTCGTCGGGAACGTGGAAATTCAAATTTCCCGCGTCCTCAACCCATTCGAGGCCTCCAGTCGGCAGAGACGCGACATCGCCCAGCTGTACATGGCATTGATGTCGTAATACATCAGGTACGTGCTGGGCAACGCGGGATCGTAGTCCGGCTGTACTTGTTGTTGGCTTTGGCGTACCTGTAAACAAAATATATGAATTAGACATTTTAAAAAACAACAATATTACGCATTATACCTTGAAGAGCATTGCGTCATGCCCCTCGAATGCCTTTCTCCAAGAACATCAAGGTGTCCACGTCCTGGAGAGTGTCTAATTCCACGCTTGTGTGCTTCAACATGGCGTCCACGAAAGTCCGGGTGCGGTGTAATAATGGGCTGCATCAAGCCCATAATTCTTGATGCAGCTTTCCCGGAAGTTCTCGAAGACGTCCGCGAGCAGTAAAACGTCAGTCTTCATATATAGATCCGAATACTCCCCTAAGGTCTGGCATTTGAATTCCCCTGACGCTCTGCGCATGCTCGTAATCGCGCATGCCCAATGGGAGTATTGGACAGATCGTTGTGGAACGCCTGTATCGGTGGCAGCTGTCCCTCGCTGAGCCTTTCCCAACAAGACATGTAGCTATAGGGGAATACGCCTTTTCTCTTCAGCAGGGTGGCGTCCTCAAACTGGCTCTCGAGCACGGGGTACTCTTCCAAATTAGAAGCCAGCTTCTCTAACGAAGACGCCATAAACCGGAACGAGTCGATAAATTTAAATTTAATGTCGCTGTCGTCCGTGGTCTGCACCATAGCTGCATACTGCTCGGTATTGTTGGGAATGACTTTCAAGTGGCCGGATTGCGCCAATTCCTCCACCAGCAATAAAATTCCGAGAATCGCTAAAGGGTACTTTCTACCTGTGTGTGACGTAAATTCTATTTACGTCTAATAAAGTTTTAATGGTAATATTTCACAATATTGCATTATCATGATAGGACGTGTTAAAAATTCCGAGAATCACTAAAGGGTACTTTCTACCTGTGTTCTATTTACGTCTAATAAAGTTTTAATGGTAATATTTCACAATATTGCATTATCTTGATAGGACGTGTTAAAAATTCCGAGAATCGCTAAAGGGTACTTTCTACCTGTGTTCTATTTACGTCTATTCGAAATGAGAGAGACTCAGGTTCGTGCATGTTAAAAATTCCTGGAATTGCGAACCGCGGATGCATGAAGTTATGGGACGCGGATGTTCTTGAAAGTGCGCGAGATTGGGTGTTAATTAAAAAAAATCCGCGAGATTGGGCGTTAATTAAATAAAATTCCGCGAGGTTAGGCGTTAATTAAATAAAATTCCGCGAAATCAAACCGCGAACCGCGGATGCATGAAGTTATGGGACGCGAATGGCCTTGAAAGTGCGCGAGATTGGGTGTTAATTAAAAAAAATCCGTGAGATTAGACGTTAATTAAATAAAATTCCGCGAGGTTAGGCGTTAATTAAATAAAATTCCGCGAAATCAAACCGCGAACCGCGGATGCATGAAGTTATGGGACGCGAATGGCCTTGAAAGTGCGCGAGATTAGGCGTTAATTAAAAAAAATCCGCGAGATGAGACGTTAATTAAATAAAAATCCGCGAGGTTAGGCGTTAATTAAATAAAATTCCGCGAAATCAAACCGCGAACCGCGGATGCATGAAGTTATGGGACGCGGATGTTCTTGAAAGTGCGCGAGATTGGGCCTTAATTAAATAAAATTCCGCGAGATTAGACGTTAATTAAATAAAAATCCGCGAGGTTAGGCGTTAATTAAATAAAATTCCGCGAAATCAAACCGCGAACCGCGGATGCATGAAGTTATGGGACGCGGATGTTCTTGAAGTGCGCGAGATTAGCGTTAATTAAAAAAAATTCCGCGAGATTAGACGTTAATTAAATAAAAATCCGCGGAACCGCGTCATCGTCCATTCAAATTCAGTTTTACTGATGATGATACCTTTGCTGTCGAAACGTGGGTCCAGAACGCCTGTAGTATACCTACTGACGTTATACTTGCGGAACCGAAGCAATCGATCTTCAATGAACCGATACAGAGAGATATCTAGATGTCGCTCCTGCAAAAGAAAGAGACGGCGATGGCGCATCTTTACTCTTGGACCATCTCCTTGAATTAATAATAAATTAAGGTGAAATAGACAATCGGGAAGGACGACAATTCTGGTGAATTCGTCTTGAGCCGTTTTGCTTATGGGATGTTAACGAGGATCCGTTGACAAGGGTCTAAATATCCAGATTTGGTTTGCCATAAATCGGACTAAAGCAAATGTTTGAATGGAGCTGAGAAAGGGTGAGAACTAGACGGATGTTGCAGCAGGTGAGATTTTGCGACTAAACAAAAACCTTTTGTCTAAGGAAATGTAACATCCCCTTGCGAGAAGCTAATCTTGGATTACTGTTGTCGTCTTGCCGTTCCAAAACGGAACATAATGTTATCTAAGATATCTAAAATAATTATTCAGAAGTACATATTTCGTGTATTCTTTATATGTATGTCATAGATCTATACACTGAGGTCCTAAAGTGTCCCTCCCCTTCCATGCTAATTTTTGAACGATAAAAGCTAGCGTTTTCAGAAAACAATAGGTCGATTTCTATTTTTGTGAGCTAATTCTAACCGTTATCGGCAACTCAATTGTATTTCCAGTGTCACCGGAAGTGGCGTCAACTTCCAATAAAGTTTTTTGTCTTTTGCCAGCACATCAAAGTTTTCTCGCACACTTTACAAACTATTTTAGCACCGTCGTACAACAAATCTGGAAACTCACAGATAAAGTATTTTACTTTATCAGCAAAGGGTCGTTGTTTAGCCTTGCGCACATTGGACATTTTTAATTAAAAATGTTCCTGAATAACTAGTATTCCGCTCGCCTGATTTAATTCACACGCGCACGCCGCGCTAGTGATGGTGAATGTGTACGAATTTGAACTGTTTTGCCACCCGGCAGATGTTTACGCATCGTATCAGACAGGCGCGCGCCGAGTTCCATTGGCTGCTCCAGCTGTTACGGCTATGCTGGGACGACACGATTATCTTACCTTATATTTGACTGATTGTTTTAAAAACCAAAATATTTAATGAAGCAGCAAAGAAAAATAGAAATTTAATGTTGTTAAAAGTAAAATAAATATTCAAGTTTTTAAAAGATTTGTTCAACTTGTCATGTATACTGATTCTTTGGATTTTCAAATAAATTTCTTACGCGATATCGTTCATTCATAAAAGCAGGGATATGTCTCACATCTCTTACAATTCAATTTAATAGTTTCATTTTCTTGTACTGTACTTTTCTTTAGAAATAATAGTCACCGCAGGTTAATAGGACAACCTTGCTTCAGCATCCTCCTCTATTTAGAAACACCAAGCTACCTTTTTATACCAAAAATTCTCTTTAAATATTACCACTGAGTTTGCACATTTTCCACTAAATAGCTCGTAGATACCCACGAGTGTCTTTTTATCTTTTCATCAAACACGTACAACTCTATATCTATTCCACATGACGCTCATGCATTATTCCTTATGCATAAAGGTATCCCATTTCAGCTTCTCTAATATATTGACAGAGAAACAGCGCCTTCGCTTTATGAAGCGAAATAACAAGGTGAGCTTCAATATTAATGAGACACATAAATGCACTTCGGCTTATTGTTAGATAAATTCTTCAATATGTGCACATACACATAGATCTATGTAAGGTATACGGCGGTATGAAAGTGTGATATTAGGTTACACGTTGGACGATGCTTCGGATATCTAGTAGGTAGGCAGCTTCATAAAAGTGAATATTCCGAGCATCAGATTATTGATCCATCAGGTGGGTAAGTTTGAAGTCCGTGGCAAGTAAATGTGGTATATGCCCTTTTACGGATTTTATATGTTCGTTAAAATGGAAATAAATTTGAATATTCAATACGTGGATCAATACGGTGTGCATTTCGATATTTATAGTTGGTATTTTTGTTT
Source organism: Dynastes maya (assembly GCA_029619315.2). Classification (NCBI taxonomy): domain Eukaryota; kingdom Metazoa; phylum Arthropoda; class Insecta; order Coleoptera; family Scarabaeidae; genus Dynastes; species Dynastes maya. The sequence goes on from JAROYE020000002.1 coordinate 74,447,633, forward strand.
GTCACACTAGACGTGTCAGTTTTTGAAAAATTTCAATGTTAAATCAATTTAATACCTATCAAGCGTTAAAATTTTTTATATTTCTTAGCTGTTAGTAGTATTCCGTCAAAATCCAATAGATACTACCCAGGATGTCCGGTGAAATTCGATAATTTGATTATTTGTTTGTTAGTTAATTTGTTATTAGCAAAACCAAATTGAGGAAAACACAATCTCCTTATTTTGAATAAAACATCCTGTATATTATCAAATTTTTGAATTCTTCTAGTTTCAAATTAACCACTTTTATATTTTTTAGATTCCTTAGAAATTTTGTATTATAGATTTTGATATATTGCAATATAAACATATTTTTCTTACACAACGTAGAAAAGACGGCTTAGATAAATTGCTTTCAAAAAAACAGTTGCCAAAATCGAAAATGTTACATACAAACAACAATATTACACTTAAGTATTTATTTGAAAATAATCAAGGATCGTTTGGGTCCATCAATAGGATAAAAATGATCAAATAAGATGTATTACGTATTTCCTAAAATCTGCACTGACGTCGAGCACGTACAGTACAATAACCATAAAACTGATTTAAAGTCGGGTGCAATAATAGCCTGTGGCCTTCTTAGCTTTCCTGTCTCCAAGATGACTCTTTTCGATCCCAATTGGAAGTTCGGCCTTTAGAGGGCGTTCGATTCACAAATCTACAATGTAAATTGGCTTCCTGATTCTAATCTTTGGAGGCTGAGCCTCATGCGGTCCACGAGTAAATCGTAAGTCACCAGGTCTTTGCCACTCAGCAGATCGAGACCGCGTCGGAGTATTTGGGCACTCACATAAAGCGGCGCCTTAGTAACCATCCTGAGGATCTTTGTTTTTTGTTCTTTCAAGAATTTGGAACAACAGATTCGAGTGTAATTTTAGGCCTTATGGTTGATAAAATAAAACGAGACGGTTCTCGTTTGCCTCGTGTGGGGTTTACTGTTTCGGCAAATTAGTGGATAAATTTTGCCGATTGTCCTAAAGATCTTTTTAAAGGGAATATGATCGCACCACAAGAAAGTCACAAGATCAGACCACTGTGGTCTTGCCCCATCAGGAGTCAACGGGGGGTAGGATCTCTCAGGTACGTCGAACTTCACGTTTTTGACGGATTGAATGCCAGGTGCCATTACCTGCACTACGTGGGCATCTCGTCAATACCTCTCTGAAATAATTTATCGATTAATTTCAGAACATTTAATTTTTTTTCGACAATTTACCACTTTTAAAACATTTCAAAACATTGAACAATTTCGAAGCCAGAAACGACCACTGCGGCATACCCGACGTTGGGGGCTTTATGGATGACGCAGAATTACCCACCCTCATTGAATGGGTACAGTCCGAGAGGTAGGATCTTATTACTTTTATTAACCTAACGTTGATGCTCGAGAGGGCAAGTTTATGCACCAATCCGTCATGCCAAACCGAGCCAAAGATTCTTTTAATATCAAAGAACACCGCCAGTGGCGTTTCGCGTCTTTCAAGCCCCCCTATAGTGTCAATCGTTACCTGCAGGGCCTGGAAATCCATCCACAGCATAATCCCGAACTGGGTGTCCAGTATAATATTTGCTTCATCGATTTAATATTTTAATCGAGACAGAATTACGGTCTCCGCTATCTTTGAAAAGCTGGACAGCAGGGTGATAGACCTATAGCACGTACAACGGCGAAGATCTTCAATCTCTTTCTGGGGGAGACCGTTGCCTATTTTCCCTTTTGTCCTGCTGTCGGCAACCACATTCTTACTGCTGGAAAGTGTGATGATGCTCTTTTGATGGATCGTCACGATGTGTTGACTTTGACTCTGGCTGGTGCATCGCGGTGACTCTAGGATCTTGGTTTGTTCAATTCTCAAAATCCTAACCCAGTGGTGGTCGCCAATCCTAGGGTCTGTTTCACCAAGGGATGACTGAACTACTTGGCCCCTTCCCATGTCTCATGCGCCAGCTCACGGAAATGTTCCCTAAGTGTAGGAATTTGTAGGTCCACCAGGATTTGTACGTTTCGGGCGTATCTAGGCGCTCCAAAGGTTGCTCTTAAGATTCGGCTTTGTTGTACCTCGAGTTCTTTGATTCGCTTTTCGGCCACGTGCACCATACCACCGATCCATAAGTTATAACCGGCTTTATTGCCGATGTGTAGAGTAAAACCCTGTTTTTCAAATTGAGTGCACTGTTCTTGTTCATAATTGAATACAACGCATTCCTTGCTATCGCCATCTTTCTCATGACATCCTTGATATGTGCCTGCCATATTATTCTCTTGTCCAATATCAGGCCATCTACAAATTGATCTATCGCATTTGGCATTCTACTTGTGAGATATTACGTTCCCATGTGTCTGGGGATGCCGTGTGTGTATTGTAAATACAGTTCCGGAGCCAGCAGGGGCCCTTGTGGAACCCTGGAGAAAATCTGTCTTTGTATATCAGACCCGCATGCCACACCGTATCGAAGGCCCGGGTAAGATCTATAAAAATCGCTTGGAATGTATTACGGCTCTGTAAAGCCTAATTATTGCCTTAGCACGTGCAGATCCAGATTGAACGCGTGCCTTTAAGTAAATACTTTCCAACACATTTCCTACTTTTCGCTACATTCCCTAATCATTGGCAGAAGATAATTTAAATTAATCTACGTAAAAAACTCAAACATCAACGAAACGCAATTTTCAATGACTAACCGGAAACAACTCAAAAGTACCGGTAAGCAAATTCGTCTTTTTCCTCCGCTGGCTTCATTTTTCACGAGGTAATTACAAGGTTAGAGATCCGCAATTTCGGATTTTACCTCTATTTATCTTAATAAACGTGTTTGTTTTGCGCACCGAACACCCAACTTTATTATTTAGAATTAATTACGTGGATTGAACGGGCGCAAACCAAGTTCGTGTTTATCTTTAATGTAAGAAAACTGAAGTGTGCACCTGTTTAATGCACGGGAAAGCGAAGAGAAGCAACTTTACATGATCTAGATAGAAAGAAAGAGAGAGAACTAGTAGCTAGGAAACGTCGAGTACAAAGGAGAATTGTATTTGGAGTAAAGCAACAAAGACAGAGGTAGGTGAATCGACGTAAAGACTGTCTAACAAATTATTCAGCGGTGCGTCGAATGAGGCTCTCCAGATAACTTTATAATCACGCGAATGTATTGTAGTTGAATAATGAAAGAGACCGTTCGGCTAAACTAAAAGTCGAAAAACACAAGCTTAAGCTTGCCTCTTCGGCTCTTTGTGCGCTGTTATTGAACGACTATCCATTGAAAACGGCAACTTGTTATAAATTTAAGGGCGCTTAAAGTTTTCAGGAGCGAAAACGGACGTGAAATTTTGAAGGTGGGCAAAATTGGTAATCTCTTTAAGTTCAACGTTCTTCTTCATGGGGAAAAACTTTTTTGGTAAAGCGCTTGTTCGTTAAGAGAAAGTTACAAGTTGATGTTATTACGTAATACTCGTTATTGAATTTTTGATAAAGCTTCTTTATTAAGCTTGTATTACATGGAAAAATCGCTACAAATGGTTCAAACAGGACTCTTTTCAATTTTGTATTAAAGAGTCTGCATTTTATACGCTTTTACTTGTCAACGTTTAATGAACGGCTTCTACATACCCGACAATTGTGTTGGCTGATAAATTTTTTAGTTTGTAAAATTATAACTATTTAAGCTTATTCGCGCTGAGGTACAAAAAATTACATTCACTAATGCTGATGGTAGTGATGGAATCACCCATGGTAAAAGCTGTATTAGCATAATTTTGGTTACTGCTTCTAAGCATCTTTTGATGTGTTTTTAATACACTATGTAGGCATCACTTACATGTGCAGGCACGCCATCTACGCAGTCTAAGAACTGCTCAAGAGTTAGTTTGGGAACCATACCCGGTTTTTCTTGCTGCTTTCTAGACAGCAGGCGTGTATCTCTTGGCACTAGATGGCGCCAGAAGATATTTTGCTCACTATTTCGAAGAATAGTGACATAAGCTGAGAGGTAAATAACGGTGTTAGTTAGAGAAATACTCGGAACAACCCTGATATCACCAGATACGCAAAAACTCACTAACTGGTGTCCCCTTCACATTGCCTTTGCCGTGAGTGATCACCATTAGGGGCTACATTAGCATTATTTTGCGAATATACATATAACTGTAACTGTGTTATTTATGCAAATAGCATACGAGAAGGAATGCAGTGACGCATTGAGGTGGTTGTATTTAGAGGACTCTGTAACATAATTTTTTTCTGACAAGCTTTAAACGTGACATTTCTCCAACGATTTACTTAAACCTTTCAGATAAAGATTTAATTGATGAAATAACGTCTAGGATATCTTTCAATTTACGCTGTTGCTTGTTTTAGATAAATTTTCCATTAATTTTGACGAATAACAAATGGGGAAATCGACCAGAAGGAGTAAAATTTTCATTTCTCTACGATCGTCGGTATCTGAACTTATATTATTAATATAATGTCCTCGCCCCAAGGTCAGGTCACTGGGGGGAGATGATGACTGGGAAATTTCCATTTCTAACCGCAAGAGGGATATTTAATTACCAAAGAGTGGCAAACCTGAACACCCTAATCGTTCAGAGGTTGACAGCCAAAGTTGTCGTCGACTTAAATATTGAACAATACAATACTTATTATGTGTCTTAAGTTGTCACATGGCTTTCCCCTTATCAAAGATTACCAACACCCTTATCAGATTTTTGACAACTGTTATGGCTTTTGAAGCAACCTATCAAATCATCGACAATTGCTCAAGATTCAATTAAAAATTATAAGCATTACAGTCAATACCATGAAATAAAAATGACAACACCCAGTTAACTAGTTCAACTGCTTCCAGTACAGAAGAATACATTTTATCGATTTACCATTGCGTTGTTTTTCAAATAATTCCTACAAAAACATACACCTCACCCCTTCATAAGTAATCCCTTTATAGAATTACCCAGTACAAGACGCGTTATTGAATCTAACCGGAAACAATACTAATTGCCAGTAATACCCGTTACATGTTAATTAAACGCACTCAAAGAGCATATTCAAGTTCCATCCGTCAGTTACCATCCAATATTCAATACGTCGACGTCGTCCATAGATTACGCACGAAATTTAAAGAGCAACAGTTTACCCTCAACAGCCAATTATTGGTCATTCTCGAAACTACTAGTAACTCTCGCCTTGACGTCCTATACCTATACACTATTCACATATTCCAAATGTCACTGCACGACCGGCTTTCGACGGGTAGTAGATATGGTTCTACTAGTGCTGCTACTCTCTATTGATCCGAATTACAGCCCTTATGCGGCTTCAATGGCGATGGTCCGATATCTGCCAATTTTGCGTGTGTATGTGATTGACAGTTATACGCCTAATTGAGTTCTATTAGAGAGGATATTAAATTAGGGCAACTTTATCCTGTACATATGAGAAGTGTTAGTATTTCTGATGGAAGTTAACAGTTATATACATAAATGGGATTGCATTAGATAGGGCATAAATTACAATAAAAGCTTTGCTTCAAACAAAATCAGCAAAGGAAAGTCATACGTTGGGGTGGGTAAGAGATTTCTCGTCAGATACGAAATCTGTAACACTTTGGGAGTTATCAAACTAAAAATATAAAATTAAAATAATGGCCACCTAGTACGAGGTCTGCTCAAAATCTATCCAACCTGCCATGTTTCCCGCTAAAGTAATAAAACGTGCGCGATGATATTTAGTAGGGAGTTATGGAGTACTCTCGTGCGCAAGTGTGTAAAATATCCCGTGCGCAGTTCGTGATCCTCAACAGTGGCAAGTACGTGAATGCGGTAGTGTGCTGACAGCCCAAATTTCACGAAATGACGGAACGACTAGAGCAGCGCTACTGCTTCAAATTTTGTCAGAAGCTCAAGCGGACACTATTCTGAAAATTCGGGAAGCTTTCTGCGCCATGGGTACTACACAAATCAAGGACTGGTACAATCGGTTCGAAGATAGCCGCACGACGGTCGACAGTAACGCACGTTCTGGCAGACCTTCAACAAGCCGAAACGACGAAACCATTTAGAAGGTTAACACGTTGGTCTTGCAGGACCGTCGTATTATTAGAGAATTGTCAGACGAGGTTGGGATAAGCATTGGTTCCGTGCATACCATTTCGAATAATGATTTGGTCTTCCGGAGAGTGTCCCAGCATCCCAGTTGTTCGTCAGCCTTCTTATTCTCCAGACATGGCTCCCTGGAACTTCTGGCTGTTTCCCAAGTTGAAAATGCCGTTGAAAGGGAAAAGATGTGACACTGGGGAGAACATTATGCAGAATTCGACTGAGCAGCTGAAACCCATTCCAAAAAACGGGCTTCCAGAAATGCTTCCAACAGTGGCAGCAACGCTGGGGTAAGAGTATACAGTCCCAAGGAGAGTATTTTGAAGGCGATAAAGCTTTCATATCTGTAAGTGAACAGTTCAATTTCTTCCAGCCAAAGGTCGGATACATTTTGTACAGGCCTCATATTTTAGGACAGAAAACATCAAATGTAGTTATCCTAAAGAGTTCCAGTACAGTGCATCAAAGAAAACGGAATATCGAACTGACGAAAGGAAAAGAATTCTCGTGCAGAATAATTGGTGTATGGGTTTCCCTGTCCCTCCTTTTGTGGACCGACTCAATGAATGCTTCCTGTGATGTTATTAAGACTTTCCCAAACTCATATCACCATAAAAAGTAATGAAAGAAAGAAAAAGCAGTAACCTCTTTTAAAGTATAGTAAAAATAAAAAACAATAAAATAAGAATTGAGGATCAGATTTCTGTAAACGGATCATAAAAAGTTAGATGTAATTAAAGTCTAAAAAGGAAAAATTATATGTGTCGCTAACTCAAATTCCAAACGACAAAAGTCAATATTGCGGCAATGAGATAGAAAGGATAGACCTAGTTATACTATAAAAAATATTCTTGCAATAGTATACTACTAAAAATGGTTGACTTAAAATTGTACTGGAACTCTACTTACAGCAAGCTGGGTTAAAAGGAATAAGCTGTTAAGGTAAACTCTTTGTGTGGAGTCTTTGAAAAAAGTAGCTTCGATGAATACGCTAAAATACCACTCCCAAACTAATTTCTCTTTAGTTTCTTTATTATAAACAATTTGCCAAGTATGAACAATACCAGAAAGGTATCTCAATTTTTTCATTGAAAATGTATCAAAAGTGTCTCAAGGCTGAAAACATCCAGGGAAGGCTTTCCTGAGATGATTTCATTAAAATCTTCGTAATGCGTAAATTTTCTTTAATTAGGATAAAATTCTTGATCAAAGTTTCTTAATTGTAATCTTGCTACTGGAAAATATTTTTTCGGTTTTGTAGTGTGGAACAAAACTATTTTTTTTTATACAAAGAATAAACTTTAATCAACTATATATTTTCCATTTTGTTCAGTGACCTTTTGCCATCTTTCTTGCAGCATCATGATTCCGCGCTCATAGAAATATTGGTCCTTCTCAGCAAAAAACTAAATCAAGTGCGATTTAAGGTCATCATCATTCGCGAAAATTTCACCATTCAAAGAGTTTTGTAAACTTCGAAATAACTGGTAATAAGATGGTGCCAGGTCAGGGCTGTAGGGAGGATGCGGCATCACTCCCCAACCAAGCTTCAATAATTTCCCACGAGTTACTAAAGATGCGGGAAGCTTTGCATTATCATGATCCTTTGCGATTTGCCAATTCTGGCCGTTTTTCTTGGATTCTGCGATACATTTAACCTCTCTGCAATCTATCGAACAATTATACGACGATTCTCTTCAATTATAGTTTCGATTAGGTTATCATCAGCTTCAGTAGGTCGACCAGAATGGAATTCTTTAAATCAATTTTGACACATGGGTTCTGTTATGCAATCAATACCGTAAATTTCACAAGTCTCTTTGTGAGCCTCAGCAGCTTTCTTTCCCCTTACGGAAATAAAAAGTAAAATATTGTGAAAATGTTCGTTTCTGCACTCCATGTTAAAAGTGACCCTAAACTAATAGCTACAAACAAAATTACGCACAACCTGCTTCTAGAGTAACCTAAATGTGACCGATGTCAAATGCCAAAAGGAAGAAAACCATAACACTGACAGATGTCCTTCAAAACAATTGCAATGCTCTCTATGTGTGACAACCGAAAATACTTTCTTGCGTATCCAATACATTTGAGCTTAATGCTATGATAATTCCACTTGAAATGCTGATTATAACTGGTTGGAAAGCGATTTCCTCAAGATGTTATTGAGAATTTGTAGGCTTTTTGGGTAAAAGTTACACTTACTTCCTTGCAACATGGATTCCGTTCTCGAAAATTGACCATCTCCGCCATACAGCAATTATATGATGTCGTTCTTCAGTTCATTGAAGAAAAGAGCTTTCCAGTTGGTATTTTTGCGATCTCAGTCGAGCTTTCGATTGCTTACTTGACGACCGCTTGTTAGAGAAATTATCAGCTTATGAAGTCCCTCGAGGCTCGGTTCTTGCTCCAATCTAGTTTTCTCTGTATCTGAATGACATTGTTATCTTCTTAATTGACTTCTTTAAAACTATGCATTACTTCTGCTATAGTTGTGGATAATTCGCAAGAAGAAGCAATTCGGACCGGTGATTTACTCCTTGAAAAGTTATTTATATGGTTCTCCTCTAAAAAGCTCTACTGAAATCCCTCAAAAACGGTGACTCTCCTATTTCACACAAGGCAAAGACTTATTACTTCAAATCTCCAACTTACTTGTTATGATTCTTGCCAGTTTTCAGCAAGAAATAAAATTACATATCAAATTCGTTCCTCGCGTAATGCTATTGATCTAAATGTACTGCGCACCATATATTTCAGCCACCTTCATTCTAGGGTCATCTACGGAATTATCTACTGGAATAATTCACTGAATTTTTTGGGAGTGGGGTTATATAATAAACTACCTTATTATATGATTAATTAAGGTTTAAGTAGTTTTAAGCTAGAATTAAAAAGAATACTGCATGAATTTAATTTATATAATGTTGAAGAATTCCATAATATTGTAATATCCTAACAAAGCATTTCTGTTCTTCTTTTCAGGTGAAGGTCATGCTGAGAGTCTCGACCCCAACATCCGGTGGCGAAATCGGAAGCAGCAACGGTTTTTTCAGTCTCGATAAACGGAAGAAACAGGTCACGCTGCTGGATCCGTCAACGTGTGGCGGTTCGGCAGCTCCAGAAGATCGTCGTGTGTGTGTTGCCGCACCGAAAATGTTCGCCTTTGACGCGATATTCTCCCAGGACGATTCGCAGGTACTTGAATGTTGTTGTGTACTTCTTACCCTTGCCCTGTATATTTTGAAAGATTCTTCTCTTATACGCTACTCCTCTTACCATTGCTTAGTCTTCCTTCCTATCAAACCTATCATATTTATAGTTGATATTTTATATTATCTACACTTAATTAGGGTTGATATTTTGAGAAATTTCTATTAATGGTAAGAAATTACCACTGCGTTCTTTAAGAGATCGGCCCAAAGAACGCATGTTTGCGGCACCATCACTCATAAACACTAAAAGTTGCTTAGTTGAAACCTCAAATTTATTCAATGAGTTCAACACCACCTTTAAAATCTCATCGGCGGTACAATTTATAACTCTTTTGGAAGCAAGTAGGAAGGAGGATGACGGTCGATGTGGTTCCATTGTACGGATCATTACATTAACCATAGAATATTTTTGACGATCTGTTGTTTCGTCCACACACAACCACAGTTTTTTATCTTTCAATTCCGTTTTCATTCTTTTTTTTTATATGTTCACGAGCAAATGGCACTACATTTCGTATCGATGTCCGACTAGGTAATTTACAGTCCGCATATTTATTCCAGAACGCGACAAATGCTTCTTTGTCTAGTAAACGAAACGATAGATTACATAAAATAAGAGTAACTCATAAATCAAATGTAAACTTTTCTTGGTCTCGTATGCCACTTTTTGCAGAAGAATGCTGTTTGCTTTCGACGTGACGTTGACAATGGCTTCTGGACCAACACATTAAAGGGATTTTACAAACTAGACGTTGAATTTTAGCGCCATCAAAAATTAAGTCCGGCATGTCCACTATTAAATTTTTAACTGTGCCTGCCATTGGTCGTTTTCGCGACATTTTTAAAGCAAACATAAGCGTACAATTACGAAATAAGTTACGACAGCCTACATATACACAGAACTACTCGCATATAGCACCACATATCTACTACACTGACTGTTACCGCTGTTTTCCCAGACTATAACATTATTCGATATTGAAAAAAAGCGACCAATATAGAGGACACAAAATCGCAATAACCCAAAATACGAAAAAAAAGCACACCAAAAAAAGCAACGGACGCCCAGAGGCAGAACGCGTAAGGGAATAAACCCCACGTTGAATAAATTCGTAGGTAATTTCATTTGAAAATGAAACGGGCACAGCCGCGTTATACGCGGCCGACTGTAAACTGGAAAAGCGGAAAAAACGTAAAAAAAAAGAGAGTGACGCGTAATAACTAATAAAGGCCCATCCGCGGCAAAGCGGAGGGGGTGTGGGGAATCCCTCACGGCCGAACTAATGACGAGAACTTTTATCGTCAGCCCGATCGAAGTCGCGGGTGCTCCGTCAAGCTCGGGTCGTGAAAAATATGCCAGTCGCAGATAAGTGTTTATTGCCTATTTGAACAAAAACCGTAAAAAACTCGTCAGCGCTTTATGGAATATTAAAAAAAAAATGAGTTTTGTGTCACGTCCACGGTTAGAGGCGGCATCTAGCATGTGCGCGATACGCAAGCTTGTGGTAACAAAAAGATATATATAGGCCGGTTAATACCAGATATCGTATTGCCGTATGCGAAAATTCACTTCTTTTTTTTTAATACTCAATTTATTTCCCTTAAATCTAAACGGTTACGGTATAACTTTTATGGTCTGATGCGCCCCATCACGGCGCTATGAAGATAACAGTTTTATTAAGGAGAATAAAAAAAAATGTAATGAAATCCGAAAATATCAGATAATATCTTCGGATATAAAGAATAAAGATGGCACCAAATAATATCCAGAAAAAACTGCAGCTAAAAGTATTGAAATTATTAAATAAAATTCGCAAATTAGTTAACTAATTATACGAACTGAGGGTTCGGAAGTGTTCTAAAACACTTTCTGGGCAATTTAAATAAAACATATCAATTTATGGAATTGAGTGAGTATTGAAAAATGAAAACTAACCTGAATTTTATGACAATATCATGTAAACACTATGTTTATATGAGATTTACAAGAAACCTATCTATTCTTAACCACTAAACTTCACTGCTACCCTGCATTTATGGTACGATTTGAAATATTAAACACCTTGAACTTGGAACACAATCTACACAATCTTGGATCAGAAACTTGACTCAAATAAAGAAATTAAATAGGGTCCCTCTACTCATTTATTTTTAATCGCGATTGCGATTGTTTTCATACACAGCAAATGTTGATAATTCTTTTCCAAATATAATTTGTAGATAAATTTCTAACGGATGCTCTCATTTTTAAAAGTAGCATGACATAAGACATGCAGTGAGGCGTCTAGAAAAACTGAATTTATACTGCTCTGTGATACAAAACTCCACTAACAACTTTTAAATAAGTTCGAAGTTCTAGATTAAATCATTATAGTATTATATGTTAGTTTGGTGATTAAATTGAATAATAGAAAAGCTAGTATTTCCAGTAATTGCAAAAAGGTTATCAATCATGCTAAAAAGCAATGGCTACAAAACGAAGTAGGGTATCAATATGCAAAACGTAGCCAATTAGAAATAGAAAAATGGTGTGACTTCCAGACGTATAAAAATGAACGAATTAATAAATTCAAACTAAAAATGCTATGCTATAACAAAAGATTCCGCGAAATTTGTCATAAAAACAGCGAGAACCCCACATGTTTCTTGGAGAGCTCACACGGAAAAAAAATTGTTACAAGGAATCAAACAATTGTAGAACAATTAATTACAATTTGTTTGTAAATACTGACTACAACTTGTGTAAATCCCTACTACTCAATTGTAATTAACTTATTGTATTTCTATTAAATACATTATCTTTCTAAAAATGTAGTTAATGATCTGTTTTACTACAGTTCTAAAAATTGCTACATTTGTATAAGAAATATCAGAAATTGTGTCTATAATTACCACACCCTTTTATGACAAAATCCGACATTAATGCTTCACAAGATATTATAATTTTATAGTAAGGTAGAAGAAGGAAGAAACGAAAAAACTACAACCGATAGTTTCTCTAGTTTCCACTCTTGCAGCTTATTCTGCAGTTAACAAACGCGAGCAATGATCCGATCCCGAAACAACCCCAAATTCTGTTTAATAGGTGCACAAATATGCGAAACTAAACTTGCATGTCTGTTAAAATTTTGCTAGTGTTATACCGTAATAATGCCCAGAGAAGGAGAAAGTGAATGCAGCCACAGTAATCCCTAAATATCTACGTATCACATTGTTGGCTTTTACCGCCTTGATTGGCCATTGGTGTATTTGGGCGAGACCACTCACTTAGAAACAAGTATGTTGAAACAATTTCCACAATCTTGTCCTGCACCTCTCGATACAAACATTTTTGGAAAATGTGTTATATTAATGTGAAACAATTCAACATAAACTTGACTACAATTTTGAAATATTATCTGTGAGACAACAGCATCTAGTAATTAACAAAAATCTGTGATCGAGTTACATAATTGTGTTAATGACTGCTACAATATTTTTCAACAATATTGTTGTATTTCAAGTAATTTTTTCCGTACACTACTGATTTGTAACCAATCATCGACCTCGAGACATTTAATACAATCGCAATTGGTTTGTTGAACAAGGGAGCAAAACCTTGTATTTGGGACTTAAAAATCCCAGCAGAGGTGGAATCAGCGCGTCTGTAGAAACGCCTACAAAAAGCTAGGTGCCACAAGGAAAGATCACATAAGGAACGCATGCAAAATTAGAGTTTCGAAAAACTTGAATCATGTTTAAAGTAACACAGGAGACCTCAAAATTGCCAAAGGCCTCAAAAATAAAAATTGTTTTTATCTAAAAGCAAATAAAGGGAACAGAATAGTAATTTTAGACAAGCCCAATCATTTCAACCCCGTCAACAATTTACTACTGCCATGCCAGAATTAATAAAGGATCCTTTACCGTCTACGATTAGAGAGACAAAAGAGATTCTTAAGAATTGACCAAAACTAATCAACGTGAATCTAAAGTTAAAACTGTCAATCTCAAATCCGACAGCTCCAAAAATACACTCTTACAAAAAATTCAAAAACCGCCTCACCGTTGCGACGTATAAATTGTCAAAATGGCTAATAAATAAATACAGTAATTTATCCATCAAAGAAGACGGTCTGGAAGTAATCAAAAATTCATTAAGGCTGAATGACTAAGTGGATCCTTTTCCCTGTTTAACAGATTTGCATTCCTTTTTTATATAAATGATTTCGTGAGCGTCTAATTCTTGCAGCAAAGCTACGTTCTTGATTAATTTGAGGCTTTTTAACTTAATATTATGCCCAGTTTCGTTTATGTGTTGTGTTATACTTGGCGATTCAATCCTTCAATAGTGGTAATGAGCTATATGTTCTTTTAAACTGGTACCTATTTTCATTGTCCAATGTAGGCTTTGTTACAGTCAACGCAAGTGATATTTTGCGAACTGAAACACATTCATATATTTTCCGCTAAACACTTTACTAATACCTTTCGATATTCTATGAAAGGAAAGTTTCATAAATTTCTTATCGCGAATTTCTGCCGGAATAAAAGTCGTGAAATTTCTGACATAATACCTATGTTTGACTTTCTTAAGGATGCGATTGACATCTATAGAAGAGTAACCATTATAAATCGCTACATTTACCTACTTTTATTCCAGGATAATTTTACTAATCTATTAATTAGGAAACTAGATCATTTAGTAATTAGAAACAACAAAAAACTATGGACAACACAACTAAATTATCTTTGAATGAAAGTAAATACTTTAAAGAACTTAAATTTATACAAAAATGTAGCATCTTTAAAAAAAGTGAAATTCCTGAATTTTTCACGCTCGTATCTGTCAACAGCAATTCAATCAATTCCATTAAAGCGAACACAAACAAATTTAATAACTTCAACTTATAACTGTCCTTTTTCGAATAGTTACATGGCTTAAAATCGTTTATATCAAACCGAATCCAATTCAGAAACGTATGCAACCTCCCACGTGTGACACGCCATCAATTCTCGAATAAGACATATTAATGTCCAACCCTCGCTCTCCGTTTATAACGTCTAAGTTTCTCCGAAATCTATCCAATTGCTTAGGGGAAGCAAATGTAAAAGTCGTGTACGATCTTTTTAAGATTTCGGATTTCCTTCTTTTCGCAAAGTTTGGAATCTACTCTAGCCGTAGCCGTTAGAACTACATATTCGCCGGTTGGAAATGCATTTCGCCACATCCGAAAGGCTGCGAATTTATTACCTTAGCAGATTTAAGAATTCACTTACTTATATAGATGGTTTAGATTGGTTTAGTAGAGAGAAGCACTATAAATGTTGTCTAGCTAGTCGTGAAATGTAGGATGAATATAGTGCATAAAGCAATGTTACAAGTACTAAAGAAAGTTTTGTCTGCAAGAACAACATTGTTTTGATCTTATTGACACCTTAGAAGCAGATATTTGCAAAAGAGAACGTTTTTAGTGGGCACATATCAAAATTCACAGAACGAAAAAGGTTGTAGAAAAGTTTCCAGTATTTTTTTTTGTCAAATTCAGTTTTGTTTTTCAACATAGTCTCCTTGTAAGTGGATACGCTTTTCCCAGCGATGCTCCTATCCCTATAATCCATCCAGATAGTAGTTGGCATCTTGTTCTGCAAAATAGACGTTTACGAGTGTGATAGCCTACTCATTCGATGAAGATCTCTATCCTCAGAAGTCGCTGGGAACCAAATCTAAATAATATTGGTGGTCTACCAATTCATGAATTTTTGCCATGGCGATCACTGAAGTATGAGAATTGTCTTCGAGGAACAAAACCTTCTTTTTCCGCAAATGCGGTCGTTTTTCCGCAATTTCTGCATTCAACCTGTCTAGTAATTATGCATGGTACGCCTCCATGACTATCCCAAAAGATATTCGCCATCACTTTCCCGGCCGATGGAAGAGTTTCCGGCTTTTCCGGAACCGATTCACCTTTTACAGTCCACTGTATTGATGCTGCTTTAGCTTCAGGAGTGTATTGGTGTATCCAAGCTCCATCTATAGTTATTAGTCAACGCCAAAACTACTTCAACAGGGCTTTGGAAACGTTCACTCAAATGCATTCTTCGTCCTGAGTGAGCAAGCGCGGCAAACAATGCGCATTTAGCTTTTTCATACCCAAATCTTCAGTGAATATATGACAAACACGTTCTTTGGAGGCTCTGCTATCTCTCCGACCTTATTCGACGGTCGTTGAGCACCATTCGGTGAACTTTTGGCCATCCGGAACGTTCATCGTCAACCAAGCTGGTTGATGCGTTTAAATTCAGCTGTCCCAAATTTCGCTGTGGCAAATAACGATGCGGAGTCCCCCTAGACGGCGTCTTAATTTTCGTATAAAAGGCTAAAACTTATTTTAGACTACCCTCATGACAATAAAAAGTTTTTAAAGTATTCTCATTGTACCATAATCCATCAAGAGAGGAGATTGCTCATCGCTACACTCCCACGGAAGGTAGAGACAATCAGCGAATCAAACAACACACCAGCAGAAATTCTGCATGGAAGGAACCCATTGGAGAAAAACGATGACAAACCAAAGGAAATCCAATTACTAATAAGAGGGATGACAAGCACTGTAAAGCAGGAACAGTTGAATACGTCTATCTACCATACATCGCTAGAGTGACAGACAGACTAAACAAAATTCTGCAATGCAGAATCAAGGAACACGCTCAGCAAGAACACACGGACAAGTCAGCCGTCGCGAAATACCTTTAGCAAACAGTAGAGTCGCAGTATTAACTAAGGGACTTGCTATAAGCTACCACTACTACCAACGATTTGTGAGGGACTCACTGAAAATGATAAAGGATTACAAGATAAGATTTTCAATTTCATCAAATATAACAATATTTAAAACTTTCAGTTGATTCATTTATTAAGTTTTGAGAACTAGCAATAATCCCATTGGCGAGAAATCCACAAAATATTTATCATCAGACTACGCCTTAGCACATTGCTTGTATGATTTAAATTACATAAATCATGAATATACATAAACGTTTCTTAAGAAATGCTGATTAAGCCAGCTGTTTCTAACACTAATTCCCCAATTTATAATCTTTCGAATTGGTTAAATATTAGACCAAAAGAAATATCTCCCAACTGTTTTACTTTTACCATAAAGAACGGCACAGAAATCGCTAATAAATTAGTCAAAATAATACTAATGTAGCCCCTCATGGTATTTATGAAATCACTCGCAGCAAAAGCAATGTGAGGAGAAGAAACGCTAGCCAACGGACATCTTTCTGCCTACCAGACGTCATAAGTGTTGCTCCGAGTGCTTCTTTACCCCACACCGCTGTTTGCCTCTCGGCTTGAGTGATTTCTTCAAATGGGAAAACGGATACAAATTAACCAATAAATGGAGAAACCAGGAAGGGAATAGTCTAGCTATGGACACCATACACATAGTGATAGATACGGTACACAACACCGGTTCAGTGAAGGGAGACGACAGCGAGGTAAATAACCACAGCAAACAATAATATAGGTCCTTAGAAACCTCCTGAAAAGGCTGACACTATCTTCAGCGAAACGACAAGCACGATGCTATTAATTTTTTTTTATAATTCGGACAAATATTCAGAGTTGAAAGCCATAAATAATCGTTCATATTTGTACGTAGAAACTGTGATACTGTTTTATGCTTGAATTATGACATTCTACATTACATACACGAAGATTTGATGGTAATCGTTAAAAGGAAATAATGCCATACGGTCTTATATTCCACAGTATAATATAGGTTACATTACATTAGGTTATCTCTTCACTGTAAATCCAAGATACAGGACATAAACAACGCAAATGAGTTAGTTCTGAATCTGTGCGACAAAATTATCTGACATCCTTTCAGGCTCACACTGTATGTCTTAGATACGTATTTGATTTAGTATTAACGCCGAATTCCTTTCCGGCGATGCTGTCATTGCTGCAAAACGCGCGCTGGAGAATGTTACTTAATTAAATCACTGACCGGTCGACAGACGGCGGTCTTGTATAATGAAATTTAAATGATTCCTGGGTTTGGTATTCCCAAAACCCAGTCGAGGCACGTTTTCGCCCCCCAATCGGCGACCGACGTAACGATTTTTGCGAGGAGATTCGCGACTCTTTCATTCGAAATCGAATACGAAAATACGTCGATTACGTCGTCTATTCATACGATTCAATTGTTCGGACGATGTGAGTGTTTGAGATTCCGGATGCAGGCTAAATCGGACTGAAAGAAATGTTTTATTCCGATCTCTTTTTTTCCAGCGATTGATGAAATTCGATTACGGTAGGGAATGGTATTTATATTAATCAAGTAGGTGATGTTTTATTTGCAGGTTAGTTTTTTTAGTCTGCTATAAGAAATGCAGCACCCACGAATATATGACACCATAAAAATTTCACTTGGAAAGTTAATTGTTGATCAGTGTTATCAACTTATTTCATTTGGGTAAATTACACAATTGTGATCCAATATAAAACAGGTTTTGAGGACATCCTTTTCTACTATTATGCCATCAGTAGAGCGAGGTAATCGTCTCTGCGATACATATGCGTTTCAGCAGCGGAGTGTGTGCAAAAATCAATTCTCGCTTTGTCAGCATCCGCTTGTTTATTTTTTGATAAGTTTAGGAAACGAGACCGTGCGTTGCGCTTTGTGTTACGTGTTATTCATTGTAAATAACAAGGCTAAAAACGAGCCTTTCTGGCACAGTAAACAAGTTTATCTGTGACTTTCCGGATTTGTTCTACGACGGTGCTAAAATAGTTTTTAAAGTGTACGAGAAACATTTGTTGGCGGACTGTAACAAACATGTAAATACCGAAGATCACAGAAATAGAAAAAAGGGCGTGCCAACGAGAACTGCCTTTATTTTCGATTTACTTGTCGTGATAATGACCTGTAATTTGTCACCTCGCTTACTCGAGAAAGAATCGTTTTAGAACTTTTGGTATAAGTACAACCCCGAATTGAGGTTACCAACTACGAAAACAACACGTAAGCATGTTTTGTTTGCACGCGAAGACGTTGCTTTGGTTATGTGTTGACGAGACAACAGATTGTAAAGGAAATTCTATCCTAAATGTTATAGTACATGTACTGGACCCTCATAAACCGACATTTCCACTGTTACTAGCTAGTAAAAGACTGGAAAAGTGTACTGATGCAGCAATTGTGAGGGTAATACTCAGTACATTAGAAAACCTTCAAGCCTCACCACGTCAAGCGTTGATGTTTATGAGCGATGTTACCGCGACAATGCGTTCGGTAGGTCGTTCTCCTCTTGTACACGGTTGCAGGTGTATACATGTTACGTGTAACCGGGTGTAACCCTGTAACCCGGGGTGGGGAGAAATTAAAACACTGTGTTTTTATCAACTTTTTTCAAGTAAGGGTGTAATAGTGGCAATATGAAAATGCATTATAGTTTTAAGTTGTGAAAAAAAGTTAAAAAAAGGTCAATTTTATTCAATTTATGAATTTATTAATAACAAATGAAAATACGAACTTGAATTTTAAAAAAACTGTTGGTTGATACACATCAAATTAAACATGGAGTCCCCAATTAGATGCGACACAGATCCCATGAACAAGAGCATTTTCCTCTACTTGAGTTAACACCGTTTGCCAACCTGGTTTCTTTGGATGAAGACCTTTAATTTTTCTGTAGTGTTACGTAAGGGATCGCGTATTCTTCGCTCAACTGCTTCAAATTTCCCTTTTTTCTACTTGTAAACTGCTTCTTTCACTGTATTCTCATTTTGGTAACTACGTCCACCAACTTTCCTTTTGTAATTCTGCACCATTTTCAAGTCACCCCTGAAAAGAGGGGAAAAATAAATGAGCACGCCCCTGTGTCACAACAACTAGGACCAATAATTTTAGATTAGGAAATTGTTAATCAATAATCTAGCATGCAGGAAAAAAAATAATGCAATATTTTTTATTTGCAGCACTCCTCGTACAACAGAAACTATTTGGATTACGAAAAACCGCATTTTCTTGCCCTATTTTCGACAATTTTTATAAATAAAACTTACACTTTTTCACGTTGTAAATTTGTTTACCAATACTTCATATCTTCCCCACTCAAACTCGGTACTTCAATTTCTAATAAGTAAATGGCAGCACTCGTTTTAGTTTTAAGCGACGAACATTTTCAAATTGTTCCGTTGATTTTACGGTATGTAAAAAGTCAGTAATCATTCAACACAGGTGCAAATAGCTCTAAACATTATTTACTGATAATTTATCGAATTTTGAAAGAGACATTCATTTGATTTTTTCGAATTTTGCTCTATTATGATCTGAAATCCATTTCAACAAAAAAAAATTTTAAAACAACGCTGTATACAACTAAACAACCCACCAACGAGATCGTGGAGATATTTAATTTTGAAATTCATAAACTCGCATTCGAAGAATAGAGTTTCAAAGCGGAATGGTGCGAACCAAACGACAGCATCCGAAACGGTCCCCCCAAATCGGAGAGGAAAAACACTAAAATGAGGGTGATTACAGGTTTTTTCAAAACGGTATTCCGGCTCTTTGTAGGTTCGTTCTTCCCTCTCCGATATGCTTTGTGCCGGCCACGATTAGTACTGACGAATTTGTTATTGTTGCTATCGCGCTCGTATGTAAATTAACCAGATTTCGACACAGGGTTTTGTTTTGCTTTATTAGGGACTATTATGTTCGGAAACAAAGCGTCTGTTTTTTCCGTCTCTATCGGACGATTCCGCGTAATTTATGTATGTGTTTGCGAAAATGTGTAAAAACACCAATATCAATATTTGGGTGTAGGCTGTCTACGTGATGTTTTATAACACGAGAGGAATTGGCAGGGTGATTTCAAAATTTTGCGAAATACTTGGACAACCATTACTAAATAATTTCGTAATTTACGTTTCACAAATATTTTCAAACCATACAAATATAGGATTAAAAGAATTTGAAGTAGTGTCACCACTACTAGATTACACAAAGCCATGCATACTGTACGAAAATTCTGAAATTAACAATCTATAATCTCAACGAGAAACATGTCAACCTAAAAATGTTTGTGGTTTCCAGTATAATGTTTTCTTTCAGATAGAGGGGAGAATAAGTTGTTTTTTATATGTTTCTAATCAGTGTTCAACATTGAATTTAGTCTGACATTAAATTCTAGTGATTAAATTACTTAATCCAAACCAAACACTGGATTTTAAGTTTTGAATCATCATGCATCAGTATTATTAAAAGATTTGATTAAAATTTTTAATACAATTGTAGTCCATGTTTGTATTCAATTATTCATTAGTAACTTGTGATTGTTTTTCCTCTTTCCCACCTTTTCTGTCTTTCTGCTTTCCCTTTTCTTCCTTCTTCTCCTCTCTCTTCTTATTTTTCTGCCCTTTTTGCCTTCTTTTCTTAATTCTCCTTTTTTCCTCTTATCTTCTCCCTCTTCTTCTTTTCCCTTTTCTACTTCTCCTTCTTTTTCTCCGTCCCATTCTTCTTCTTCTGCTCCTTCTTGTTCTTGTTTTCCTTCTTCTCCATCTCCTCCTTCTTCTTCTCATGCTTCGCTTCTAGTTTCTTCTTTTTCTCGTTACTTCTCTTCTTATCGTTGTTCTTTCTTTTTTCCTCCTTCTTCTTCCCATTGTTGTGCTTTTTTCCTTCTTCTCCTAATTGTTCTTTTCTCCTATTCTTCTTTTTCTCTTTCTCCTTCTCCTTTTTCTGGTTCTTTTGCCTCTGTCTTCGCCCTCCTCTCCTTCCTCTTCAGTTCCATCTTGTTCTTGTTTTCCTCTCCTTCTTCTTCGCCTCCTGCTTCTTCTTTTCTTCTTCTTGCTTCTCTTTTTCTCATTATTATTCTTTTCCTTCTTCTTGTCCTCTTTCTTCGTCTCTTTATTTTTCACCTCATATTTCTTCTTCCTTCTTTCTTCTTCGTGTTCTTCTTCTTCCTCGTCCCCTTCCTCTCCCTGTTCCTCTTCCTTTTCCTTTTCTACTTCTCCTTCCCCTCCTTCTCTTCCTCGACCTTCTTCTATTTATCCTTCCTCTTCCTTTTCTTCTTCTGCTTCCTCTGCTTATTTTCCTCTCGCCTTCTTCTTTTTATCCTTCCTCTTCCTTTTCTTCTTCTACTTCCTTTTCTTCTCTTCTTCAACCGTCTTCTTTTTATCCTTTTTTTTCTCTTTCTCCTTCTCCATCCCTTTGCTTCTTATTCTTCTCTTCCCCCTTCCTTCTTACTTTCTCCCTTTCTTCCCCAATTTTCTTCTCTCTTTTCTTTTCCTTCTTCTTACAGTTCCTCTTATTTATCTTTCTTATTTTTTTATAGTTCTAAGAATTACATACTGGTTTTGGATACATGATTTAATTAATTGAAAATCAAACTAATGGTTTGTTAATTTCGCCGTGGTGGAGGCTACCATATTTCTTTTATTGATGACTATTTTAGTCACTACTGAAAGTTTTAATTGAATCGATTAAAATTTCATTATTACGGCTAACACTGCGTATATTTTAGCTGCAGCTTCAAAAATATCATTTACTAACAGCAGTATGCAAAAAATCTAATAGATGTCGCGTAGTAATGTTTCAAACGGAAATACAGAGGCAATTTGCCTCTATCTAACTAGAAAAATAACTGGCCGATTGATATGTAGGCAATGAAATATTTACTTACTTGAAATTAAATAAGGTCTAAAAGAACCAGATTTAATAATTAAATATTTTCTTCATCCAATATCATTCCGGAATCTCAATTACCTTTGGCAATTTCATTGCCAAATCCGTATTCTCCAAGTTAAAAACCCATCATTTATCCCCATTCTAAATAACCGAAGTTCTATGGGCTTCATAGATAGCTTCTTTTCAAATAACTAAAGCTTAGTACTTGCGCATCTTCATACTACATTTCAATACGAGAACCCTAATACCTCTCTAAAACCTCCTGCAAGCATCCTACGAATATTTTCCATATCCAAGCAACATTTCCCCCACAACTAGTTATTGGTTAAGCTACAACTTGCTAACTAATCGAACCTTTTCGCCTTTGATTGCAGACTGAGGTGTGTTCCAGCGCCCTAACCGACGTCATACACGCGGTGATCAACGGCACCGATGGCTGTCTTTTCTGCTTCGGACACGCCGGACTAGGTAAGTCGTTGTCTCCGCTAGTTCCGCTCTGTATATTTATCAAGTCCGCATCCTGTGATGCGGTCCAAGAGAGAGGATTACGCAGTCTGCCGCTGGAGCAAATTGCAATCAATAACTGGCGCATATATTATACACGGCGAATTATTAATTAATCCTGTACGATGAAGCCGAGCGTTGCAGTTCTATTTTCTGTATGTGTATGTGTGTGTAGATCTGCATGTATGTAGAGCAACCGGTGTATGAAATAGATCCCTGTAGAGAGATAATGTCTGGAAGAATTTCATCCAGACGTTCGTTGCTTTAAAGGTAACTCATGCTTTAAAAAAAAATTTAAATTTCAATTTTCTTGGGATGCAAACCGAGGAATAAATTAATTCATTACGTCATTATGGATAAAAGGTCCAAATATATTTTTGGATTAAAAGCGACTTCCAAGAAAGCTCTTTTAATACTCAATCTTTACGGAGATTCTTTAGTTTAGAATGCTTTTTAATGTCTTCTTCGCTTTTTCGATTAGGATCTAAGTAATAAGAAAATATTTGTTGTGAAACGAATTTAAAACAATCTTACTTCTTTTCGAAAGCATTTCCCTGTACTGATACAGAGTTGTCTTGCGTAAAATCTAGGAAGTACAACAATAACAAGGCACTCCGCATTCTCGTCAATGTTGGAAGTCAAAGGTCGTCCTCTTCACAGATTTTTGAAACGCAAATAGCAGTAGAATATCTTACTCCAAATGAAGCAATCATCTCATTAAACAATTTTCATAAATGCTTTGCTAACATTTCTTCCAACCATCAAAATCACACTTTACCATGGCTTTTTGCTCCACCATAAATATTCTGACTGGTAAAAAGTCGATGCTAGAAATTTTTTGAATACACTACTTCGAGGGGATTATATTAAAAAATAAAATATAACTTGATTTATTTTGTTTTCATTGTCATTCCGGAAACGTTCCAATCTACCCTCGTATTCCATAACCCAAAAGTTGACCACAAAGACAGTCTCCTCATTTCTTGTATATACGAGGGATGATCGTAAAATAAGGTTCCCATATTTTTTAAAAATAGACAGGATTCTTTATTTCCTTAACATTACACATCGCTTTAAAGACAAAAACTTAAGCTATTTTTTGACATAATCGCCATTTCTATCCTAGCATTTTTGAAACGGTGCGCCAACTTCTGTATCCCCATGTCGTAAAATTCTGCCACCAGTCCTTTCAAGAATCTTTTCAATTGTGGTGTTGGAAATCTCAGGAATCCGAAGAGCGAGTTGACGAATGGTGACCCTCCGATCTTCAAGCACTATGCTCTCGACCTTTTCAACGATTTCCTCTGAAACTGATGTTCTTCCGCTCCGCTCTTCATCGTGAATTTCCGTCTGACCTCCAGTGAATTCCCTACACCATTTGCGGACGTGTTGAACAGCTATACACATTTCTCCATAAACTTCGGTTAATTAACGATGAATGTCTATAGGTGAAACCCTTTTCTCGTTTAAAAAACGTATCACAGCGCTAATTTCGCACCTGGCGGTAGCGGCGATCGGAAGTTCCATCTCGGACGGCTGCTTAGCCAACATTGAGCGGCCTAGCCAGGCGGGAGTGATACGTGCA
Organism: Dynastes maya; assembly: GCA_029619315.2. NCBI lineage: Eukaryota > Metazoa > Arthropoda > Insecta > Coleoptera > Scarabaeidae > Dynastes > Dynastes maya. The sequence goes on from JAROYE020000002.1 coordinate 74,471,756, forward strand.
TAAAGTGGGAGTGCTGCTGCATACGCCAATGTTGTCGGATTTCGCCTAACACGTCTTATTGGTGCTGTAGGACTTCGGGAACCTTATTTTACGATCATCCCTCGTAGTTAGAAGGTCATCTTATCTTCTATGTTAGCTTTTCTCACAAAAACTTACACCGATTTTGGCTCATTGATACTAAACAACATCGATCACACTTTGGCTGACTCCTTGTTTCGGGTAAGATAGCCCAAAATATTGCTTAAAACAAAATTTCAAACTCGCGCATTTTTGAAATTCAAAACCTGAATTATGTATTTATGTAACCCACACTAACCAAAGGAACTGATTCTACATAGACAGCAATCAATGAAAGTAGATCGGATGCAAAATTAAGGAAAAAAGTATGACTTTATTTTAGCTAATGGTCCATTGAACAACTTGCAAGTGGTGCAATGTTAAGGAAATTTAAAATTAGATTGCGGCAAACAAAACTTGCGTATATCCTTGAGGAGTGCCTGTAATGGGAAAAGGAAGACAACAAAAATTGGAGGACCGTGTGTCCTCTCATCTTTTAGTTACATTAATTTGATTTAATCTAATAATAAATTTCCTGAAAGTTATCTCTTAATATAGCAATTGCTTTCAAAATTGATAGTAAGAAGCATTGTTGAAAGCCTTTTTTTAACAATGGGATAAAGATAGAAACAAAATTCATCATAAACACGTTTCGCGATTCAAATTTGAAAGAGATATTTTAAAAATAGCGCCGAGTAACATAATTTACCAAATAATATTGTTCGCCTGTCTGTTGTTCCATCATAACGTATCAAAATCGGATTACATTTGCTAACCAAAACAAAATTGACGAAGCAGACACGGGGAAGCGGATGATAATGCGGATGGCCCAGCATCCAGGCCATAGACACGACGGGCCCAATAAAACGGTTTTTCCTTTTCAGCCTGTTCACCCTACCGCGAAATATATATCCCTATTCTACATACGGCCGTTACTCCAAAATACCAAAACTGATTTACAATACAAATAAAGTCGTAGCTTCGGTAGCTGTTTTCACACAGTTTTCCTTATTTACGAAGAGTACCGACCTACATAGAGAAAGCTTCTCCCCAATAACTAGAGCTGGGATCTTTATTCAACTATCAGAGCCGTATTCAGGGTATATTATCGAATATTATAATGGCATGGCATACAAAGGAAAGATGTATCCCATTTAGATTATGAATTCCAACACCTTTTCCCCACTTCCGGAATCTTTCAAGAAACAGATTTACGTCCTCTTTATTTACAATATGTAATGCTCTTACCTGTTATAAGGTACTTTTTTCAAATGACGTAATACTCGATAACGCTTTCAGTGTCACTATTTTTTCTTTTTTTTGTATACGTGGTAGGCTGCCCAACATCAGCTGCGAGCGTAAGCGACTTGCTTCTACATGGCAAGTTTAATATTAAAAATTGCTTGAATATTGGAAATTTTTCTGGCTGATGCCAAATTAATTGTTTCTGACATTAATAAGAATTTTCCGAATATTTATCGCTCGAGTATCATCAATATTATTTTTAATTTCCATTTCAATCAGAATAATTCTAATGTCGTTAACCAAACTCTTAGAAATATGTTAAATGAAACTAAAGATTTCTTGAAAGACCTTTCAAAATCAATAAACCCTGTGTTAATACTCAGGGCTGACAAAGGTCAAGTGACTGTTGTTTTATATAGATCCAATTACAACAGCAAAACCTTAGACTTATTAAATGATTCATCACCTTATATTGCCCTTAATAAAGATGTCACTCCCACCATACAACAGAAAATTAATTCACTTATAAAAAATGCCAAAGGCATTAACCACATCGGTGATGTGTGATGAGTAGTCTGGGCAAACAGTGGTAGCAGCCGGTGTAGTAGATATGTGGTGCGGAGTTGGCGATTATTTATTTCACGCATTCACAGCGTCAATACTAAATCGATACTGTATGCGAGTAGTTCTGTGTATATGTAGGCTGTCGTAACATATTTCGTAATTGTACGCTTATGTTTGCTTTAAAAATGTCGCAGTTAGGTACTTCGCGAAAACGACCAATGGCAGACACAGTTAAACACTTTATAGTGAACATGCCGGACTTAATTTTTGATGGCACTAAAATTCGATGTCTAGTTTGTAAAATCCCTTTAATGTGTTGGTCCAGAAGCCATTGTCAACGTCACATCGAAAGCAAACAGCATTCTTCTGCAAAAAGTGGCATACGAGACCAAGAAAAATTTACATTTGATTTATGTGTTATTCTTATTTTATGTAATCTATCGTTTCGTTTACTAGACAAAGAAGCATTTGTCTCCTTCTGGAATAAATACAAACTAGATACAAACTATTCACAACAATTACTTCGGACTAGCGGAGGGAATAGAAAAATTACAAAATGTTTCGATGTCGCTAGTGGATTCTGTTCAAATTGCGAAATTGCTCAACCGATTTTAATTTTCTTTGATATAAAGGATTGAGAATTTTATACCCTTGAAAATAATTTATCACACATGGGGTATTGCCATTTAAAATTCTGGAGTGGGGATGGTTGGGGGGGGGGGTGAAAGTTCCCCAACTGATTAGAATAAGTTATTAAATGTCCCCCTTCAAAACAAAATGGACATGTCTTAGTGATTTTTGATAATTTTCCTAATTAAAGAGTTACTCAAGGTGGAAGGTTTTCAAATGGAAGCCCTGTATAGTTTCATAAAAAAATATGTAATTTCCTTGGAATTTCCGACGAAATTAAACACTTTAAAAATCTCATCCCGGTAAGGAACCTGACATCACCCGCTTGCCGAACGGACGTGCTAACCACTACACCACGGGGATCTTTATACCAAAAACATTCACTTTTTAGTACCTACCTTTAATGACTTGGTATTAAATGCTGGGAAATAAATTATCGTATTTATAGAGACATTTACATTTAAACTGATATTGCACAACTACTGTTATGAAAACATCTTTCATTCACCAGATGAAGATTAATACATTTGAATACGCTTATCAAAGTGCAGTGAATATCGCAAACAGATAACACAACATAATATTACACTCTAAATACTAATGTCAGCTGCAAGAATTGCAGCTCTATAGTAATAACCTATTTAGATGCAAAGACGATACTCCCTGTAAATTTGGCATCCGCAAGTTGGGAGAGAGAAGGGTGCCAAGTGTCCTCTGTTTTCTTTCGTCTTATTGTCGGTTGTTTATGTCGACCTTTATCTGCCCATAAACGCGGCGGATTTAACAAAATAGAAAATATTATGATCTCCTCGTACAGATGGCACGCGTTATAAGGTACCCCTGTATTCGATTTAAAATTTAGCGCGCGGAGACATGTTCGATTTTTATGGGCGCGCGTTCGGAAAGCTAAAGCAGCCCGATACAGCCGTCTATTACGACGGTTATTGTCAATCTAAATGCATATTTCGGAGACGTTTGTCGAAAAGAAGGGTGCACTTTATTGAAGATGTTAGTCGTCAAGGGTGTAAGTTGAAGATTATGCCGTGTATTGGGTTGAGATATTTGACGGCTTGATATTCGCAGGCGATGACATGGATAAAATAAATATTTTAGCAAAATGGATGTTTGTTACTTGTGTTTTAGATGCATCATTTAACTCCTGACGTGATATTCTTGACGATGGATTCCTATTTAAGTTATATTTGCATCGTTTAAAGTAATATTGCTTAGACAATAAAATTAAAATACATGTTAAATATTATTTAGGGGTATATATACTTTGCAGTATACTGACTGCTTTAAATTGTTTATAATAGTTATGAATACCAAGCCAGTGTCTCTGTGGGTCGGCCACTAGGAACTCTATTAATGTAAATAATAACGACAATAATAAATGTTACTTCCTACAGTGTAAAATGCCGTAACAAAAATTGAAATCGTTCTAGTGACATTGTTAGCCTGATCATTTCAATTGATGTAGCGTTAATTTTCCATAAATCTTCCGCATTCAAATGATTGCTTTTACGCACGGCGAAAAGGTATAAGAGTCCTAGTAATACTTTAATTTCAATTATATCTGTAGTAGTCGCTGTTCGATATTCACGAGGATGCTGCCGTTGGGATATATGTAGGTAGATAAGTTAGTGTGTTCAACAACTAGATACTAGGATACGTAAGGATTCATTTATAGGCGCGAATCCCATACATATAGCGAATAATGTTGTCGCTTGTGCTTGTCCCCTCCGCTCCTCAGTCCCCTTAGACAAGCGCATACATTCGCCTAGCATACGTAGTCGAGGTAACAGCATTGGCACAGATTTTAGTTAATACGTAATTCATCTTATTTGATTTTTGTCCTACTGATGGACTTTAATCGTTGATTATTTCCAAATAAATACTATTGTCGTATATCAAGCAAATAAAACGTCCTGAATTTAAAAGGAAAATAACAGATTCTAAAACTAAATAGAACCTCTCATTATAAGCTAACTAGACTACATTTTTTCATTTCCAAATGTCCAATATATTAAACGATCAAAGGATAACAAGCTCATAACAAATACTTGCATATTTTATAAATCTAATTAATTGAATTTTATGGAAAAATGAATCGTATTTGTAAGTGTAAAAATTCAGTTGAACGTATTATTATAATAAATGTTCAAATAAGCAGTCATTTGCAGTACTGTCTCTTCCGTAGTACCGTTTCACGACTTCTTAGTCTATAAGAACATAATTAAAAAGAAAAATTCTACAGTATAATTTCGAGACACAAACAAAACAGATCAAAAATAACCAAGGAGAAAAGATGAGAGGCAAGGATGATCAACTAAAGAAATAAACTACGGGTATAATGCATGGCTAGAGTCTAGCGCGATCCTCTCCTGACGGCGATTGAATTATTACTGATAGATTCGTTCTGCGCGACTTCCCACCTTATACTTTTATAGCAGGCAAACGTTGCAACACTGTCCATATATTTTAGCGGTTCACTTTACTACGGAACTTACTACCGCGGTATATCGTTTCATCTGTGAAAAAAACATAACCAAATATCCAAAATATTCGATGAACTGCGTGCTAGTCCTTTTACGTCTGGCAAGTGGATAATTATATTTGTTGTTTAACCCTTTGATTGGAAGGGTGTTTGTTCAATTTTGTCAGCTTATCTTTACCAGTAAAGAAAGGTGCATTTTTCGTAGGATTCCAGTTCTAACCCTTGTTTCGACTCAGAATCCTCTTCGCGCTCTTTTATATGGTCTTCCTCACTGCAATCTACTTGGACGTCTGGAACATTATTTTGGACTTTCTCCTCATCTAACTTCTCCCATAAGCTCCACAGTCGTTCCTGCTCTCCTCCACTCATTTCTAAAACAAACAATTATTTACTAAGTTGTTTCACAAAAAAAAACAATCAAATCAATGCTACCTCTTCTGAAAATTTAAATAGCACCGCAACTACTAACATCCGCCCGGGAGACCAAACTACGATAAAACCTACAAAAATGCCAACACCATACGCCGTCCCAGAGGGTAGCAAGACAAACCGAAGTGTAGATGTGCCTAGGCACAACGCCCCCTTGCGTTTGGCAGCCCAGGAGCTGCCCGATAGGTGGTGGACATCTACACTCCGGTTTGTCTTGCTACCCTCTGGGGCGGCGTGACTGTGTCTCTTGGCGATAGGTGTCGCCGAAAGACATATTCAGTGCTATTTTGGAGATTAGCAGCATAAACCGAGAGGCAAACGCAATTGTAACAGCAGAAAATTGTGCTCAGAACCATGCTGATGACGCCGAGTAGGCAGAAACATGTTCATGTGTTAGCGCTATTTTCTCTGCTACATTGTTTTTGCCGGGAATGATTCCACCAATACCATGAGCTATATTAGCATTAATTTTTGGTTATTGTTACTAGGCATTCTTTCCACACGAATTAATGGGTAATTTATTCGCGTACAATTTACAATCACCAAGTAAATTAATTGAGAAAATATTTAGCAAAATTATTTATTTTCATATTTGGCAAATACATATTGACATTCTTCTAAACCCGACGTATAGTCCAGAATGGGAGCACCGGGGCAGTTACAAGGTTCAAATAACATTTTTCGATATTTTTTAAAATAAAGGTACTTCAAATGTACCCCATACAATATAATAAATTTTCCATATTTTAATGGTACATGTTTAATTTAAGAGGATTTACAAATTTTTATCAAGAATAACTTTCGAAAAACCCATAATAAAGAAGTTTCCCATTTTGTGCGTAATTTATGGATGACACTGTATAATATGTAAATCTGATAAAAATAAATCCTTTCCTATCTTCTCACACCATTTCCCAACCTCCTTACGATCTCTCCAAAAACCTCATCCCATCTTTCCCGACTTTCCCTTTCTTATTTTCTTTTCGCACTCGTGCCACTCGATTTTCTCCCTTCGAAACGGCGTACGCAAACTACTGTATTGGATTTCGCCGTTTCTCAGTAGCCGATAAACCCGGTAATCCCGCGCGCGAATAAATATTTCCCATAAAAGAAGATATCTACTTTAGTAGCGCTCGGCAGGATTAAGATATTTGGGAATCGGGCGTTAAATTTACGACTGAAACCGGGCCCGCCCCGAGATCTCGAGTATTTAAATGCTAAACATTGATAGCTGGCAGCTCGTAAAAGGCGTGAATGCTGATAATGCGATGCTCCGTCGTGCTGTGCTGCTGCGTATGTATGTATGTCTGATTTAATTTGCAGATTACACACGAACCGTGCCATTGCTGGCTGTTACGTTTTAAGAGCGTCATGCTATGTAAGCACATATACACCTTTCGCTGTATAGGCAATCGGGAGCTTTGCAATATTCGTAAACAAGTGTTTAACATGTATAACATTATTACCTTGACAGAGAGCGCTGTAGAAGTAAAAACGTTTTTTTTCTCACCTTTGTAAAACGTTTTACAAAGCAGCTCACTCTATATCATTTTCCACATAATTATTTACGTCCAGTCTTCTATGAGGTTCAAATATGACAAGAAATATTGCGCATGTGCAGTGTATTTTTACGATTCAGGAGTCTAAATGTCTTAGCTTAAAGTTTTTACTATGAACTTCTTCCTTAGATAAGAGTAATACTGTTGGGGTTTAAAGGCAGGCTAATTATAACGATTAAAACTTAAGGTTGTCATCTACACACAAAGAAAAAGTTAGAATAACTTCTACAATTGTAGCAAATGCCACTACAAATAGTTATAGGATACCTGACGTGAACATTTTGTAGCAATTAATGAAACAATATTGTAGGAAATAAAATTGGCAAACAACTTGCAACGTTCGCTACAATTAACTTGCATATCTTTCAACAATTGTACAAATATATACAGTGAGGCCCTAAAGGTCGTCCTATAACCCATCGACCCGTCTATCGCCGAATCAGGGCTTTCGGCTTGCAATTCTATCTACCACATCTGGTGTTTCCACTTACGGCTCAACTCCGACAGGAACGTTTGGAGTGGTGTAGGTTGCGAATGCACTGGCACTTAGAGTGGCAAAGGGTGGTGTTCAGTGAGGGATGCATGATGATCAATTTTCTGTTGGAAGGCGTGTACACCGAGCCGTGGGAGTTATGGTCTGGGGTGCCACAGCATATGGGAGTAGGTCTCAGTTGGTGTTCCTCCGAGGTACCATGAACGCCCAGATTTACGTTGGTGAGGTGGTGGAATCCCATATTTTTCCATATCTTCATTAGCTGGAAGACCCACTTTTTCAGCAGCCTGTACCCGCGTAGCGAGAACTTCTCCGAACCGTTTCCAGGAAACCCATGTCAAATCTTGCTCTGGCCACCCAGATCTCCTTACCTCTGGCCAATCGAACACGTGTGGAATATTATGGGAAGAAAACTGAAAAACTTAGCGAATCCTCCACAAACGCTGGAAGCTCTCGGGCATAAATTGTTGCTTGAGAGACCATGCCCCAAGAGGACATCGGCCATCTACTAGAATCAATGCCACGAAGACTGAGGGAGTGTGAAACTAATGGGGGGAAGGGAGACAACACATTATTATTCAATTATTATATATGTAACATACTTTTTAAATTGCACATTCAATTCCAACCCAAAACCTTTACATCAATGTATCTCCAAATCTACCTTTTTTATTTTTCATCTTTTAGGGTTGGTATTCACGTCCCGCAGGCTTGTACGCACGTTGCATAATCAAATTAATTCACTGTGCGCGGACTTCTTTAATTTCGAAACGTAAATTAAGGGTCGGCACCATTAAAACTTTTTTGATTAGTTTATGAGTCCATAAAGGTGAATTAAATAACGCACTGTACATCGCATTAGCTGCAACGTAATGTCCTGACCGGAATGGTAATTCGGAAGTTTTGTATGCCTAACGACCTAATTCTCGCCGGGAAAAATCAATAATTTCCCGACCAATGAATGAAGTATGGATAAAAATTGTAGACATGCTTACATTAACATTGCGCTTAAATCAAAATTGATCATGTCCGTTTCACACCTTTAGTATTACTACTGTGAAAAATTTATCTAGTTTCGAAAATCATTTCTGGTTCTATTTTGAGGAATATTCCAATTTTACCAAAACATGGTCCAACAAAGTCTAAAGAACATAGAGAATCTAACTCTACTGATAGCAATGCAGTAGCACAAAGCATTTCAACTGCCCGAAGATCCTACTCAATCCGAGGAACATGTCTGAATATGATGAAATACGAAGGTAGTCTGAAAAGTTTCGAGCTTAACACAGAAACAAGTATCTCTTTTGACAAATTCAGTTTTATTTGTCAATACAGTCTCGTTGCTAGTCTATACACTTTTCCCAGCGATGTTGCCATCTCTTTAATTCGTCCAAATAATAGTTGGCATCTTGTTCTGCAAAGTAGGTATCTACGAATGTGATGGTCTCCTCTTTCGATGAAAATCTCTGTCCTCCAAGCGAAATTTTGACCATAGGAAACAGAAGGAAGTCGCTGGTGGACAGATCAGGTGAATGGAGTGGGTGAATGCGTGAATTTTTGCCATGGCAACCACTGAAGTATTGTCTTGGTGGAACAAATCTTAATTTTTCTTCAAATTCGGTCGTTTTTTCGCAATTTCTCATTATCTTTAATACCAGAACATACAGAATCCAACCATACTGATAACAATGCAGTAGCACGATCCATATCCAACTGCCTTACTCCAATGCAACGAGGAACATGTTGTTTGAATATGATTAAATATGTAGTATCACCACAGTTTATGGATTTCCTAGTTTGAAGCCTTATAACTCAAACGGCATAGGCGTGCGCTTCCTTCAGTAAGTACAATATCAAAAAATAGGTAATAAATCGAATAATAATAACAGAACCAATCAAGAATTATAATATCTGGAAAGTTGTTTAACACTCACCCTCTTAAGCAGCGTTAACAAGTAGGTTGGCGGGCTGCATCGGAATTAGCGGACATTAAAAGTAGAAGTACCATTATCAGTATTATCAGCCACTGAATAAGAGTCGTAAAAAGATGACAGCATTAGATATCTTTCCACAGATGTCTCGTTGAACGATGTTCGTCGTAGTGAAAAAATGTGTTTATATGTTGAAAAAGATCGCTCGACATCTACGGATGCAATACATGCATGATTAAAACACTCTTTAAATTCAGTTAATGGATTAGTCGATGCGCCATCGCAAATTTGTTTTAATGTGGTAAAATCGGAATCTTTCTTTAACACACTCTCGAACTTAAAACTCTAAAACGCAATTATATTTTGCATCTTATATAGTGCATAGAAGTGTATGTACTTCGTCCATTATTTGCAATGACTCCACTAACGACAACGCTCTATTTTGTAATTGTCGTCAATACATAACCAAAGCAACTGATTTTTTAATGTAGATTTGATTGTTTTTCCACATCTTTGCGTAAAAATAAAACATGCTTACGTGCCATTTTCGTAGTTGGAAACTTCAACTCGGCGTTGTACTTATACCAAAAGTTCTGAAACGGTTCTCTTTCGAGTAAGCGAAGTGACAAATTACAGGTTATTATCATGACAAATAAATCGAAAATAAAGGCAGTTCTCGTTGGCACGCCCTTTCTTCTATTTCTATGTTCTTCGGTATTTACATATTTGTTACAATCCGCCTTGTCCCAGCACATCAAATGTTTCTCACACTCTTTACAAACTATTTTAGCACCGTCGTAGAACAAATCCGGAAAGTCACAGATAAACTTATTTACTGTACCAGCAATGGGTCGTTTTTTAGCCTTGTTCACATTACACATTTTAAATTAATAATCATATATATTTATAACGAATCACACGTAACGCAAAACATAACGCACGTTCTCGTTTCCTGAATTGAACGAAAAATCAACAAGCGTACGCTGACAAAGCGATAATCGATTTTTGTACACAGCCCGCTACTCTGATGAAACGCCTATATATCGCAGAGACGATTACCTAGCTCTACTTATAACTCGTATAATAACTTTCACAGGGAATCTCATTAATAAGTATTGAACTAAATCAACTGAAGCAACATCCTCAAGGGCTTCGTCAGTCCTGAAACTTGGTTTAGCATGCATAATTTATTTATCGTAGCTGTTGTGAGTGCAATAGTTTTCAACTTTCTTCCTTAAATCTTTTTAACTTTATTTTAATTTTAATGAGAAGTTTGAAATTAGATTGTCTTTCTAACTGAACAAAGCTCTAATTACAAAATTGATTGTTATATTCGTGAAAATTGTCGTTATCACCTTGCTTTAATCTCTCAAAAATTTTAATCTTTTTAATTTTCGTACCAAACACAATTCCTCGACCCCGAATCCTACTGACTGCCCCGTTTTAATTTCCTAAAAAAACCCGAAAAGTAATTAAGATTAATAGCCTGCCAGTGAGGAGTTATGCCTACGATCAGTCAAAAATAAGAAGACAGCGCCCTTTCAATCCGTCTAACTTTCCAAAAACTGAGGGAGCGGAACCCCCTCGAGTGACTCTTGCACCCCACCGTTATTCGTGAACTTGCGACTAATTAAATATGTAAACAATTCCGAAGTAAGATTGATCTTAGGCCAAAGCAAGTAATATTCCCTTCAGGTTACCTCCTCCCTAACTCGCGACGTCTATTAACACGATCTGCTAATTGAAAAACAGCGAGTTCTCTTCTTCCTCTCTCGCTTTACAACGTGCAGCTCGTCCGCCACATTGATAATTATTACCCGAAATTAAACAGACTGTGATTAATATTTCTGTCGAAATAGATGACTCTCTAATCTGACGGCGACATATCTGCGTATTAATTGCCGAAGAACGGGGAACATAAGCGAGGGAGAGGGTTGCTGATAGCTGCGTGGAATCTACGCGGCCGAAACTGATGTGTATTGCGGGCGAGCGACGTCGTCAATTGATCTAATGTAAACGTTTGTCAATGCCGCGATGAATGGTGTAGTTGAAAAACGATGGAGCGTTTGTTTTATGAATTGGCAAGTGTAAACAAGCCGACTAAAAGCTAATTAATACGTTTTTTATTCGATTATTTGAGTCCGTCAGAATTGAAGGCATTAATTGGTATATTTTCAGCAGCAAACGCACACAAAGGGGGTTAGAAAGTTTTTGCATTATCAATGAGTGTAGATATGTTCGTAAGGTGCTTCAAAGTTTTATTTCTTATTGTCCTCACAACAGCGAATGTAATAACCAAAATTAATGCCAATATAGTTCATGGTATTGGCTTGATTGATTGATGATTGATTGATTGATTTTCTACCAGAGCAGGGCTGGTCTTTACATCCCTAACACTGAAGCTTAGTAGCTTATTGTATTATTCCTGCTTCGGTTTTGTTTTACTTGAACAGGTTAGTTCCCGCAATCAGGTTTAAGAGCCTATGTAGTAAATCTTTCTCCATTGGTAGTTGAATTGTGCTTCGCATAGCGAATCTGCGTTGAGCTAACGCTGCACATTCGAAAATAATATGAGGGGCTGTTTCCTCCTCCTCATTGCAAAGTCTACCTAAGGGCTCATCTTTGTAGATCCCCATCTTATGCAAGTGGCCTCTCAAACAGCCATGTCCTGTTAATAGACATGTTGCTGCTCTAAGCTGTATCTTGTTTAATTCAAGCAGGTCAGCAGTCAGATGTTGCGACGGTCTTCCCATCATCAGTTTGCTGTGCTTTTGTCCAGCTGAATGTTTCCAATTTAATTGGTGTTGTGTTATAATCCAATCATTAATTGCACCACGCACTGCACTCTTGGTAATACCTAGACCCGGTTCAGGGCCTATATAATTCATTTTTGAACCTTCTCTCGCTAGCTGGTCTGCAATTTCATTGCCCGCTATGCCCCTGTGCCCTGGCACCCACACCAGTGTGACCTTGTTGTGTTTAGACAGAGCCATTAGGGTTTGCAGGCACTCCCATACTAGTTTGGAGGTTATGCGATAAGATGCTAGTGCCTTTAAGGCTGCCTGACTATCAGAGAGAATGCACATCGTCTCACCCTGCGGTCGCCGACGCAGACTCTCCCACGCGCAGGTTTGTATAGCATATATTTCTGTTTGAAATACCGTGGTGTATCGCCCAAGTGATACACATACTTTGTATCCCTGGTTTTCCTCATATACACCAACGCCAGAAGTAGTGCCCGTTTTGGACCCATCTGTGTACCAGACTAGTGTTCTTGGTTTTCTCCCCTCTCCATCCCTCCATTCTTCCCAATTCAAGAAAACTTTGAAAGGTTTGTCATAGGAGATCCTAAAGATTGTTGTATCACTACCCATATCATAGATTGGGTTTGTTACTACTGCTTCTATTCTGGTGTGCCCAGATCAACTGTGGGATCTCCAGTTGCTAGTATTTTTCAGTCTGTATGCCCCCATTCTGGCTTCTCCCTTGATATAAATCTCAAGAGGAGGTAGGTTTAGCATGGTTTCCATAGCAGCTGTTGGAGTGCTTTTAATAGCTCCTGTTATACATAGACATGCCAGTCTCTGAATTTTCGAGAGACTAGTTATCGCATGCTTCTGTGTGATCTTAGGCCACCAAACTAGGCAGCCATAAGTTATCATGGGTCTTACCACCGTAGTGTATAGCCAGTACGTCATATGTGGTTTGAGTCCCCATGTTTTCCCAACTGTTCTACGGGTTGTCATTAACACCCTCTTACATTTGTCGGTCATTTTTTCCTCCTGACTGATCTGTACTACTTCGTTGCAAAGAATCGGCTCCCGGCATGGTATTGGCCGAATCACTCCCGGCAAAAACAATGCGAGAAGAGAAAAGTGCCAACCAAGGAACCTACCCAACGTCATCAGCGTCACTCCAAGCGCAATCCTTTCTCACCGTTGTTATTCACCTCTCAGGTTTATGCCACTAATCTTCACAAACAGCACTAAAACATATCTTTTGGCGCCACCTAGTGCCAAGCGATTTATTCATGCTGTCTGGAAAGTAGCGACAGAAACCGGAGTGCAGATGCCCACCACCTCTCATGAGCTATAATAGCACTAATTTTGGTTATTGTTACTAGACACTTTTTCATGTGTATTTTTAACGAATGTAATGTTAACTTAGAGGCACTGCCACATAAAATAGTATCTTGAAAAGTGATCCAATGCATTGGATGTTTTTAGAAATATAACTTTGATTGTTGCATTTCGTTGGCCTATATAGTTTTGCAAAATTTCACTTGAAAAAACTCAAGCTTTAGTTACACAACAACAACAAATTATCTGTAAATTAAGAATATATCTCGTATTATCTAAAACAGCGGTTCCCAAACTTTTTCTTCTTACGAACCCCTTCTAAAAACTAAGCAACAGTAAAAGAAACAATAAAATTGGGTTATTAAAATTTATTTTAAATATTGAATAATAATTCATAATGAAAAACTTGAATATTAACATAAAACATAAATAGACAAGCTACACCTTTTACTATGCGACAATTTTCTTCTAGAATACTCAACAGGTTTATCCTTGCGTGTCGGATGTTTTGTTTCAAGAAGTCTACGAAGACATTATGGTTTTAAACTGCTTGTTGAAAGAGTTTCAAACAAAGCAATCAGATGCTTGTGGACCTGTAAACGAATGTTTAGGACAGGGATTTCCGAACTTTACCTTCTAATACGAAATTCAATTGAGAGCTCATCGACTTTGATGCAAGTGCTTCCCTATGGATGATGCAATGGATCCAGCTGCGAATAAGCGCCTGCAATCCTCCATAGCGACCAGACATTGATCGAGCTCCATCAGTACACATACCGATGCACTTTTTCCAATCCAAATCATTTTCGGTTATAAACTTATCAAGCATCTCAAGTAAGTCTTGGGCCTTTGTGCTTCCGATGATGCTTTTGCGGAACAGAAGGTCTTCAACGATAATATTATCATCCAGGAAGCGTACATATCGAATAAGGTGTGCGTCTTTATTACTGCCAATAGCCTCATCAAGTTGAGGACCAAATGCCGTGCCTTTCATTTTCTCTATTAATTGATCATTGAGATCCAGAGCTGTACGATGAATTCTTCGATTAATAGTGTTGTTGGGCAAAGGTACCTTTGAAATTAATTTTCCCGCCGATTCCCCCAGCATAATATTAACCATGTCAAGAGCAGCCGGTAGAATAAGCTCTTCTGCAATGATGTGAGGTTTTCTTCACTTCGCCACTCTGTATGCGACCTTAAAGGATGCTAGCAGTGCGTTGCTTGGTACTGTGGCTTGTTTAGTAAACACCCTTTTTTGCTTTTGTAAATCTTGCAACTTGCTACTAAAGAATTCGCGAGATTATTCAACCGTGTTAGAGTAATTGGTCTCGAGATGTCGCTTTAGCTTATTTGGGAGCATACAGTCGGTCGCTAGAACTTTTAAACAGAGCACACACTAGGGTCTCTCTTCATTATTTACTTCTACTAAAGAAAAGCCAAAATTCAAATAGTTATCATCGTATTTGCGCTATTTCCGTTTCTTTGTTACCCCACTACTTGCCGATGCTTGATCACTCTCCCTTGAACTGTCGTCTTGCTTATTTAATAAAAGTCTTTCCGAAAACACAAAGCGACACACTGAAACAAAGCGGGCGCTCCTCTGGTAGCGGGCGTCTTAAAACCATTTACTTTTCGATTGTTATTTAGAAACTGAACTGGTTCGCTGAAGTGGTGCAAGCCAAAGTCGCTGATATTAAAAATTACATTCACTTAATTCCAGAAAATGACCTAGGACTTTACAATAATTTAGTTGAAGGTCCTTCGCTGGAAGAAGATATTGACGGATACAATGTTGCAAAATTAGATTTTGATGCAGAACATGATTAATGGAAATAAAATAATAATTAAACTACATACATATTCATAAGTGTTCCTAAATTTACAATAAAGATCCAAGCGCCCTATTTTTCTCTTTCTTTTACTGATTATTGCTCAGTGAAAATAGAAAATTGAGGCAAATTTTTTCATTTCATTTGCACAGATTTTTTTTTTGTACTAAGTATTTTTTGTCTATTTACTCAAAACAAGGTTGATGGCGTTTGGTTCTTTTTTGGGTCCAATTTGAAATGGTCCAGCTTACAAAAATGTCAGACACCTCCAAAGGCTTACATTTCTGATTGCAATATTCTGATAAGCTGTTTTCTTTTTGCGTCAGTTGTAATGTCTGATTGAGCCTTTGAAATTCCTGGACTGCAAAATCTATTTCTCACTATAAAAGAAATTATTTTGGGGCAATTAGATTACTATACCATAAAATAACCTTTATTTCCCCCTTCTATAAAGCAAAAAAGCTAATCAAAAATACAACTAGGGAAGCAAACAATTCTAGAAGAAACCATGAAGGCAATAAAATACTTCTGACCATTTTCGCTTTTCAATTAAATGACAAGGTTGAGTTGAGTTAGTCTTGTGAATTTGACTACACTATCAATCAATTGTTTATTGATATAACAAGTATACGATTTTAAATTTGCTGAAAATATCTTGAAATGCACGTCTTCATCATTAATGTAAGAATTGTTAAAAAAAAATAATTTTTCATAATACAGATTTTAAATAACTTTTACTCATATTGTTAATCCACACTGTACGCATCACCCTAATTAAACCTCGAACTAGCAACACCAATTCTTCTGTTTAACAACAAAATTTTCGTTTTAGTAACTATTCTACAAGAATTGAAATATAGAAAGGAGTGCTTTTAAATTTTATTACATTTAACTAAAACTATACCCTTAAATTGAGCTCATATACGCATATTTTACCCGTAAATAATAGAAACAACCATCTTATTATCTCTTTTACTCTAATTTATTTCCTAAAAGACCTATAGCCAGGCGCTTCACCTATATTCCGCCCACGCATTACACCGCCGTTGTTGCTGAAGTCAATCGGAAAGGTCCCCAAATTCGCCCCGGTTGTGGACATTTGATGCGGCGATCGAACCCCTGGGTGCAATTTTGAAACTTATCTGTCCCTCACCAGACAATAAACTATTGTGAATTTGTCGTTTCGACGAGAAATTATTATCTCTTACGGAAATTAAATTGAATACATTAACCGTGACGACAGTGTTGACAACAAACACAAGAATAGCAAGGGTTCGGCGAGAAAGAAGGTTTCTGGGAAATGGGTCACAATTGAGATAAATCTTTGGAAATTGGGGTCATAGATGATTTATTTTCTTGGCAGAGAATCAGACCTTGGACCGCTAATTTTAGCATTTAACAATTCTTAGTGGAATTACAAGTTTTGGGAGGATGTGCGCGTATGACGTTGAAAATAAAGAATAGGGGTGAAGTGTTGGAAGATGCTATATTTGTTATAAAAATGTTTTATGAAGTTCAAATTCATTTGGAGAAAAAAGTAGGTTATAGGTCATTGAACTTGACATTGAACTGCTCCTTAAAGTGTAGTGGAAAGTATAATAAATTATTTGAAACTTCCAGTTCATTATACTTTATTTACTATACAGCGTGTCCATCTAGTGCATGAACGGAAGATAACTTCTTTCCTAAGTGTTCAATTTCCTCTGCACACGATACAAATTTGGTTGTTTAAATGTAACACCCTATATATTATTACGATCTTAGATACCCCTCTTCAATTCATGGCAACTTTCATCGCTATTCTCTATACCTATCTATCTCAGTTTTTGAGATAATCGACATAATTCTAGATTTGTGCAAAATCTGGATGTTTCTTTAACGGCCGATATCTTCAACACCTTACACGTTTGGTTGGTGATTCAAATTTTATTCAATTGGGTATTTCTTGGAGTTTTTGGGCAAGATATCGAAGATTTTTTTATATTAACCAGATTCTACAAGATAACCATCGATATCGATACCAAGTTTGATTCGTGTTTCAATTTTTTTTAAATGGAACAGCCTGTATATTTTTACAAAATATAATAGAGAAGCTTCTAGAGTCTTTTCTGTACACATTCCCCTATACCTAAAATGCGTCCTTCTTTAGTAAATTAAACATGAAGCTGTGCAGATAAGCTTTCCATTTAAAAACGTACGGTGCTGTGACGAAATACTATAAACTTTTGTTTCGCTAAAGAAATTAAATATTAAAGCAAATGTGTAAACGTTATCTTTTTTGGTAGAATTTTAACATCTACTCAAAGTAGCCACCATTTTTAACATATTATAAACAATGAATAACCAATAACTCACGTTATAAATCATTGCTTGAGTAATTCTATCTTTACGACTACCTGGAGGAAAGCTATTATTTTTGCTTTGCCCAAAGTTACTACACCTGCTACATCCTAAGGATGTTCGCCTAATTAGCATTCTTCCCACCCTTTCTAAAGTTCTGGAAAGGATTATAGAACGTTAATTAAAAAATGTCCTTTTAAATAACAATGTTCTTCTAAAATGGCAGTCTAGATTCCGTCCTTTACTGCTTTACTGTCCTGTTATGTGTCACAGACGATATTATCAGTTCCTTAGATAAGGGTATGGACACCATCTTAGTTTTATTAGATTTCAGTAGAACTTTTGACACTATTAATGATGACTTGTTGCTTTCTATACTTCATTATGTTGGCTTGTCAGGTACTGCTGTTGAACTTTTTCGTAGTTACATTTCCTGTCGATCTCAAGCTGTTAAATTGGGTCAAAATATCTCGGAATTCGGGAATGTTACTTCCGGTGACCCTCAGGGCTCTATTTTTGGTCCTCTTCTATATACAGTGTACACCTCAACATTATCTACTTGTCTTTTGCATTGTCGTTGCCATTATTAAGCTAATGATACACAAGTTTACATTTCTTATACTCCAGATAGTCTTGCTTCAGCTATCGATCTGCTTACTCCAGATCTTAACAAGCTTGCAGAGTACTCTAAACAACATTCTCTAGTTTTTAATCCACAGAAGTCAGCGATCCTTGTCTTTTCTGGAAGGAGAACTGATATTAGGCTAGATAATTTGGGCATTCAGATAAATAATATTCCTATTACGGTTGTCGAGACTATCAGGAATTTGGGATTATATAAGGACAACTCTTTTCGTTTTAAAAACCATGTTTCCAGGAGTCTGCAGCGTGCCTACACTGCTTTAAAAATGATTTATCCCCACAGACATGTTCTTAATCCCAGAATTAAAGCACATTTATGTGATTCTCTTGTTTTGTCGCAGCATAATGTTTGTGATGTCGTTTAAGGTCCGTGTATTAATGTTGTTA
The DNA here is from genome assembly GCA_029619315.2 of Dynastes maya. Lineage (NCBI taxonomy): Eukaryota > Metazoa > Arthropoda > Insecta > Coleoptera > Scarabaeidae > Dynastes > Dynastes maya. Next base: position 74,490,438 of record JAROYE020000002.1, read on the forward strand.
GAAAGAATCGAATCCAAAGATTACAAAACTCTTGTCTTCGACTTATCTTTTACATTAGAAAATATGATAGAATCAGCCATTAATTGAAGGGCGCTAACTGGCTTAATATGGAGCAGCGTAGATTTTTGCATAGTGCTTGTTTATTTCATAAAGTAAATTTATCCAAAACTCCAACTTATAACCTTTATAATAGAATTGTCTTTCGTACTGATGTTCACCATCTTAATTTGAGGTTTAGAGGTTTGCTAACGCCGCCTATTCACAGGCTAACGCTTTTTCTTTACACTATTTTAATAGAATTTTACAGAAAATCACTTCCAAACGTCTCTGAAAATCATCCCAAACTTTTTCTTTAAGCTCAATCCCCTTAAACAAACCTTTCAGGTCTACGATCTGCATTTTTCTTTATTTCCTCAATCGATAAACACACTTTCTTGCTGTATTACACACGATTCACCAACGAACTCCGCAAACTACTTTAATCCGGCTATAAATTACCTGTATCCACAACGCTATCGGCCTTTGCTCAACTCACCAACGGGCAAATTCATTGTCGTAGATTAAATTTTTCCAATAGCTTTCGACTAGTTTGTTTGTAACTCCACCGCTTTATAAGATTAGCGCTGCAAACTTTGTTGAAACCGATGAAAAGGATTCGATGAGTCTATTCGAACGTGTTTTTCGTTGTTTGAAGAGAAATGCATAGTTACAATTAAAATTTTTGCTACCCCAAGCAAATTAAGATCATGTATTATGGAGTTTACTTAGCTTTATGTGAGTTATCTACCTGCGAATCACAGGCGTCTCACAATAACAGAACATGGAAATATTATAATACACTAATAATCTAATACTATTTACATGTCTAAACTAAAATGTAACATTATTAAAGAACACTACATGTGACACACGAGTGTCTTACACTTATTTAAACATTATTCAATGTCCACTTCCCCCACAGTGTAACAAAACATAATTCTAACAGATCTTTTTTTTACTCCTACAATAGGTAAATCCTACACAATGTTGGGCGCCCCGGACAACGCGAACACCCTCGGAATCATCCCCTGCGCCATCTCGTGGCTATTCAGAGGCATCAACGAGCAGAAGCAAAAAACCGGTGCGAGATTTTCCGTCCGTGTATCTGCGGTCGAGGTCTGCGGTCCGACGAACCAGCTCCGCGATCTTCTTGCTGGCCATTCCAATGGTGAGTGTGATAAATTATATACTAGAGATAACGAGGATAAAGTCAAGTATTGTCTTTAATATTCGGCGTGCGCTTGGACAAAGCAAATTGTTCTCGACTTGATGGCAAAATAGAGTAAGAAGTAGCTGGTCTTTAGAGTACAATTGCGATTGTATTGATAAGGGAGAGTATTTGGAGATGAAGGGTTTCATTTGCAGTGTATCAGGGTACATCTTAGCGCTATATAATGAGTTAATTGATTATGAAAGTAAGTAAAAGGAAGGACACTTTATACTATAAGGTAGAAAATGCTAATATGTTCTTACTCATTAAACAAGGAAGATTGCTAAAAGATCCAGCTGTACCTTCGTCTCTCCTTAAATAATTACAGGCTTAGTTTATTTGAAAATTACTTGGACTAAACCCTTGAATAGCAGTTCAATTTCATTTTTGCAAGTACATATGTACGCTAAACACTACTGAAACAAATAAATGTGTTTTGAACCAAATAACAAGAGAAGGAATAATACTTTGGGAAAGGAAGAAGAATATGTAAGAAGGACCAATGAGGAAACATATGATTTATTATTAAAGAACCTGAAATAGATATGTTTGTCAAAGCAAGAAGGCTACAGTGGCTGGGCCATATAGAAAGAATCGCAGAAGACAGAACGGCTAAGAAAATAGCGTGGAAGACATCAAAATATAAGAGAAAAAAGAAAGACCTAGGAAACGATGAAGAGAAGCCGTATTCGAAGATCTAGAGCATAAAGGAATAACAGATTGGAAAAGGAAAGCCCAAAATAGGAAAGCCTAGAGAAGAATAACAAAGATCTGGGCCAAAACGGCCTGCCAAAAAGCTATATATATTGAAATGTGTTTTCTCAGGGGAATTTTGGTAAAAATTTGAATTTTCTAAATTAATTAAATTTCTAAATTCTTTGTGAAATCGGGAGTATTCCTGGATACTCTTTGGGCAATTTTATTGTGAATTTTGAATTAAATTAATGGAAACTGACGAATTTTTGAATAGAAAATACAAACTCACCTTGATTTTTATGAAGCTGTCATCTAAACCCTATGTCTCCAATGATATTTACAGGAATCTGCCAGCTCTAACCTCGAATCTTTCCTTTGAAATTATACTTTAATTTCACCATCGAGCATTTTAAATTGAGACCGTAGTCAAAACAATAGTTAACTTAACGAATGTCTAACCAGAATTGATGAATTTTCTGGCGTCCCTCTCCTGCTTTATTTAATCGCGTTAGCGATTGTTTACTTCCACGGCTACTTTTGCTGATGTTCGTCCAAATATAAATTTTATGTCGAATTTTCCATGAAAGAAGTTATTTATAGAAGTAGCATGAGAGAATGAATGTGGTAACGCTACTAGATGACTGAAGTAGACGACTCTATGCTCTGTATGACGACTGACAAGGTTGAAATATTAAATTGTACTGACGATTTACCTAATAACGTTACGACAGATATTTAATTTACGGAATAATGTTAGAAACGCTTTTGAATATACCCTGTTGTCTGTTTTAGAAGAAATTTACATTAATTTTGACAATTTCCAAATGGAGAAATTGCACAGAAGATGGAATTTTACCTACGTTACCCTAAGATCGTCGTTATCTGGACTTATATAAAATTTGTAATACGCCCGCTTCAAGGCCAGTCGGCCTGGGGGGAATTTTTGCTACGAAAAATTACCTTTTTACCCCCCTGAGGGACTTTCATCACAATCGGGTGGCTATCCTGAATACCCTATACGTTCTAGATTGACAGCTGATATTCCCGATGTAAAAATTGAACATTACAATATATATATACATATGCATACAAAACTAAAAAACAACATTCACAAGAACTGCTCTGTTTAAAACTAGTGCAGGTATTGCAAGAATCAAATTAGAATGGTTGTTTGTTTAATAGTACTTTAATTGAATTACATTACTGGAGTGGACTGTATACTAGGTATTGACCGCTTACGCGGTTAGCTCGAACTCAACTCATCTTAAAAAAAGGTACATGCACATTCAGTTTTGTTCGTATAACTAAATAAATCAAGTCTTTGTCACTTCTAGTTTGTAAGTCACATAAATTACCCTAGTCGTCAAAAACTTATCAGTCCATTGAGAATAGGCCTTTTTTAACGACTACCCTTATAAAATAATTTATTAGTTCTAACACAAAAGTGATCTAACCTAAAATACATGAACATTCTCAAAATGAACACCATTGGTCTCCATGCCTTTTCCGATTCTCTACCAATCCAATTGCTTCAAATTTTTGCACAGATTCTCGAACGTATCTAAAAGTTCCTTCTGTGATTCGAGCACATTGCTCAGCACCATAAATGAAAATGCTTTCCGCACTTTCAGTAACAGTATACACCATTTTTACGGAAATAAATGCTGGGATTGGTGTTTGCACTTCCAATAGGACTACTTTGAAGGTGACGAAGGTGAATGAAATTCCGGTATTCTTCAATTTCATTTATTGCCATATTTCAGGAACTTTTAGGTACAACCTCGTATAAAAATTTGAAAGGAATGTTGTGAACGTCCTTTGAAGATTATGCCGATCATGCCCAAAAAAGTACCGACCTTAATTTAGGATAATATTCCTGAGAGGCTAGAATGTAATACTTTTTCACTTTGAAAGATCGTGTTTTGATATAAATAAGAAGACAGCTCTCGTATTACCCTACCTTATTAACGTTAAATTCCTGAAGATGTAACAATCTCAAACTAAACCAGCCTATCGGTCCAATAATTCTCATTCCGGAAGCATAATTTATGTTAGTGTGTTGCTATAGTTGCCACAATTATGACCAAGAAATTAAATTTATTGATTCGAAAACATGCACTTCCTTACTGACAGCATTGCTTACCGCAGACTTGCAAATAAGCAACTAAGTAACTGGTCTTTAGTTGTAGGTTAGTACATCGCAAGAGGCACATATAGAACACATGAATATGCAAGGTTAGCATGCTCGAAATGCTAGATTTCTATTTACACGTCGGAAACTATTCATAACTCGTTCAGACGAAGGGTCGGTATTTGGAGAATTTGTCTAATTAATAGCGGGGAACCGTTAGTTGAACATTCCTTCGCATTAGCCAAGTACACATTAAGATGATTACCTAAATTAATTAAAATTAATCCGCCGTAAGCCCCGGCGCACGTAACAGCGCCACTATGAGACATCGTCTCGAACAAGTAAAGTCTATCTACTTCAGTTGCAAGTTACAAAAGGGCACAAAAGGGTTATTGTAGGTAGGTAAGTCACTTCTTTGTTTCATTATTATAGGTCTTCTCTTAAAGATTAGTTCCAAAATATCTAGCGCTAATGGAAATATATACCCTGTATGTTTGAAGTTTGAGAAACACGTTCACGTCCTTTGTAACATGTCTCAAACACATTCAATTCAATTTAAGCTATGTAATCAAAGAGGAAATTATAGATGCTTTCTTGGTAATGGATGTCATTTATTACGACAATAGCTCGATGAAATCCAGCATTGAGTAATACTGAGTTCTTTGACAGCATTCACATGGAAAATCATACCACTTCTCACCATTATTGTCAGTCCTTTAAATGTAGTAATCTTCTGAATAAAATAGCTATTTTCTGAAGCTCTGGGTTGGCTCCGAACCCAAAATTTTCGATTGTCGGAATATCGTCCATACCTTGATTCATTTCCAGGAAGTACAGACCTTTATTCTTCATTCTAACACATGTTGTCTTGCCCAAACTAATCTCGTCTGTCTATGAGCAGCTGTATTCTTAATTAATTGAATAAAATTTTTGCATCCTTTGTATATACTTAGATTATTTTAAATAATTTAGTGCTACTGTAATAGATCTTTTATGGTATCCATACACTAAAGAAGATGTAATTTCAAAATATAGTTGAAACATTTTTTTCAACAGAAGTTAATCATTGGACGATCCTGGTCTCACTATAGAACCATATTATTAAGATATTTCCGCATTTCCTAGTGCAGGAAGCGCGATCGCAGCCAAAAGACTAAGGCAAATACAAAGGGCAGCTTGCCTAAGTTCAAAAACCAATAGAGAAACTGGAGCAGGGGTATTTTCTGAGGAGCTTCACGTGAATCATGACCGCTAGGGAAAGAAGCGGAAATTTCGGCGCTGACCCTAACAGCGTACTGTCTAGCTGACCTTAAGATTGTAGACAGAAACATCAACCGGTTTGTGCTGCTCTGCCAAGGTGACTTTGACTAAGGACGAACAAGCGGACAGCATTAAGATACCTGAGGCTATCCAGCACAGACCTTCACATGGCTAGACATTGCCAGCTAAAGGAGCACTTCAACAAGACCTACTATGTAGGGGCTGCTAAGCTGAAGATGAAACACTGGAGTACTTTTTCTACAAGTGTCTGCGCTGACGTCAATTAGAAGGACCATGCGAGGTGACAAGGGACTATATTTTGCCGCCATTAGGATGATTCCTCTGGACAACGTCCTGACCTATGCCAAGGCAATGGGATAGTTGACGGCTTAGAGGGCTCCCCAGCATAGAGAGGATACATAATAGACTTATTGTGACCTAATTGCTATGGGATCTATCTCATCCTCTCATTGTTCACAACCATAGCATAAGATAATATTTAATGTAAGAGTATTGTACTGGCCGCTCCAATGCCTCAATTTGTCCCTAATCAAACATTCATGTAATATAATAAAAGCCAAAGACAGCGAAATCGTTAATGTGTGAAGTACATGTTCAGGTACCCAAGCGCTCATGCGCATGCCATCTCGTGTTAAGCAGTTAAAGAACTGCTCCAGAGTTGGTTTGGAGAACAGTATCCGACTTTTGTCGTGCTTTCTAGACGGCAAGTGTGTATCTCTTGGCACTAGATAGCGCCAAGATATACCTAGCTCGTCGTTTCGAAGTATAGTGGTATAAGTTGAGACACGAATGGCGCGGTGTTAGCAGAGAAAACGCTCAGAGCCGCTCTGATGATGCTGGATAGGAAGAAACATGTGCGTTGGCTGCTGTTTTCTCTCCCTACATTGCTTTTGCCGTGAGTGATTCCATCCATGAGGAGCTATATTAGCATTATTTTTGGCTATTGTTCCTTTTAAAGATAAATTGTTTATAAATTGGTGAGAAAGCTACGTGTGACAACATTCTTCATAAAATAACAGGAAGATGTTATAACATGTTTCTGAAGATTACAAGAAGTCTCCAAGATTTGAGCTTCAAGTAGTTTAATCATATTATAATGCTTTTTCTTTACTTTTAATTGCATCATTCAATATTTATACGTAAGTAACAATGTTTTGATTATGTTTTTATCATTAATCCGAAAAATATGTTAACAATTTAAAATTAAAATTGTTTTAAAGTCAACTAATGCCTTGTATGACTACCTCTTGCTGTGATACAAACTCTTACCCTGGAAGGCATGCTTTGAATTAAGGTTGCAACCTCTTCTTCTTGATTTGGTATCCCTTGTAATCGCACTGACAACTCTACTAGCGCCCTTGGAGGATTCACATGTACTAGAATCATCCCACCCATATTCTCCAATAAATGCTCAATAAAATTTAGGCCCGAACTTCGAGCTGGCCAGTTTAGAACATTGATATTCGCAGCGATAAGCTCGTCTGTTACGATTGTCGCTACGTGGGAACAAGCGTTATCGCGCATTAAAATGAGCTCTGGTCCGCGAAGAGCTGCAAAAAGTTCCACAATAGGGATGACAACCTCTTCTCTATACCTTAATGCCGTCACAGAGCCTCGGTTTACCACCACAAGATACATACTTATACCGCCCCATACCACAACAGACCCTCCACCAAATATTTCGATCCCGCCGATTATTGGTGAAGAGACAAGACTTTGACTCGTTATATATCTTCATTTCTAAATACCCCAATTAACACATTCTCGAGCAAATTCTCTAGTCTGGTTCTTTTGTAAGCCGCAGTGAAAGTGAGACCGGTGGCAGGTCTGCAGGTCTTCAAACCTGCGTTCTTTAATTTTTCTTACCGTAACCACGCTGGCAACGTTACCAGTAGCAAGCTGAAGGTCATTTTTAATTCCCTTGCAGTGCAATACCTTTGCCTCTGAGCAGCTAAAGTGATTTCATTTTTAAAAAGTTGCTTATTTACAGAAATGTTGAATTTACAAGCAGCTGTTCGTGCCCAATTACTGTTTTAAATATACACTGATTTAATGTAGCTTACCTATATGCTTCGTTGAAATGATTTCTGAGGACAGAAGAATTTCATGAAAAATATTTCCAGATATACCCTTTCCACAGCTTTCACACATCTTCACCACTTTTATAATCTTCCGAAAAATTTTACCACATTGTAAACATGAGCCACTACTTACAACAACAAAAATTGCATATGCACAAAGTTCTAGCATTGTTTCAACAAAATAAGTGCACTTTTGCACAACAGTGGTAACTACTGCAAAATTCCATTGAATCAAAGACTACAATCAGTTTTAAATTTCCCATAATCATCATCGTCGTCTCTTTTTCTTGTAAACTTTTTATACTACAGCCTGTAAGCAAATTTCACGAAAGGAAAATATTTATTCTATGTCATCGTGTGTGTATTTCTCTTCCCTCCGATATGACTCGAAATAATTGTCGTTTAAACCGAGACCTATTTAAAGCAAACACGGGAAGACAAATTGGAAAATACCTTAACGTCGCCTCCAGAACGACCACGAATTTGTAAAAGCATATCTGCGAAAAGATTAAACATAAACAAAGGTAAAATGATGTATGAGGTTTCAGTTTCGGGGCCTGCTACGATCCATCACAGTCACCAACGAAGCCTGTACACGGTAGAAACGACGGGAACTGGTGCGTGCGATACAACAGCTACTGAGGTAGGGTAAAAGAAGAAAGAACGTAAGGTAGAAGGGCATTGCTGCTCGCCGCTTGTTCCCTCAAGGGCGAATATGATTATATTACGTTTTTTAATAGACTTTTTTCATGACTTTGTGCTCCATTCCAAGTGAAATTTTCTGTTAGCTTAGGTGAATGGAAAGGAAATGGATTTACATTGAGAGAATTATTAATAAATGAATGGAGGCTTGTTTAATTCCCCTTTTCACTGAGATCATTTTGGTTTTCTCCCGGAATTTTGGAAAAAAATATTTTTCTGAATTCTCGTATTGTTCGGTGAAATACCTTTTCTCTGGTTTGGAATCGTGGAGTTTGCATAATCCTGCTATTACCTTTTGGAACACAACTCACAAAGAGGGGAAAGATATGCCACCAAATATTCTCAAAATGAACCATATTATGATAAAATAATTTGAATTTCGAGTACCAATTCTCGAATTTTAGTACTATTGCTGAGGTTGGTACTACACCTAACTTGTATTATTCTGCAAGATTTGAAAAAATATACATATATAGAAGATATGCAATAGAGTAAGTTGTTCTCTGCAGCTGTCTATTGAAATTACACTCCAATTCTTGTGTCCTTATTTGTAGGGTGGCCAGAAAATTATATTCTCATTACAAAAAATCAAGACACGTACTTTTTCAGTCACTATGTCACCTTTTACATACTTTCTCGGTGCTTTTCAGAATATAGATGTTTCCTAAAGTCTTTTGTATCTTTAGCTAGTGCATCTTTAACCAGTTAAAAGTAACAAGAGTATTACAAACAATATGACAGAGACCTTGCTATGCTTAACGCCTATCTCAAAAATATCGCGCGAAAAAAAAAGATAAGCCTTCCGAGAAGATGAAGATGTGAGTACTTTTATACTATTTTATACGAGGGAAAGTCAGTAAGTAGGTCACAAAAAGCTATTATAAAAGTAATAAGAGAAATAGTTAGCCAAAAACAAGGTTTATTTTTCAACATAGTCTCCATCTACATTGATACACTTATCCCATCGCTTTATTAATGCCCCAATGCCTGCTGCATAAAAGTGTTTGGGCTGCCGTCTGAACCACGTGCGTACCTCTTGTTGAACATCATTATCACTCTCGAAATGTGTTCCGCCAAGATGCTTTTTTAGTGGACCAAACAGATGATGGTCGCTTGGGGCTAGATCGGGACTGTAAGCCGGATGTTGAAGAAGTTCCCACCCTAATTCTTCAATTCTCGTCTGGGTCAACTGGGCCGAATGCGGCCTGGCGTTATCGTGATGCAGCAATATTCCTCTCGTCAGTAGGCCTGGACGTTTTCGTCGAATTGCATCCAGAAGCAACAACAAAACCCTACAGTATGATTCAGCAGTCACGTTCTCATTTCTATTCTGGAAATGGGCTAGGAGCACTCCTTGAGAATCCCAGAACACAGTAAGCATAACCTTACCAGCTGAGGGCACAACCTTGAATTTCTTTGTTGACGGTGAAGAAGGACGTTTCCATTGCATTGAAGCACGCTTTGTTTTGGGTTGGTAGTGATGCACCCATGATTCATCACCAACAACAATCTTGTTAAGCATGTCATCCCCTTCCTCTGCGTATCTAGAGAGGTGTTGCAAGGACAAGCCCATTCGAATCCTTCTGTGTTCCTCGGTCAGTTGTGTAGGAACCCACCGTGAGCAAACTTTTCGGAAATTCAAACGATCGTGCATCAGTTCGTAGGCTAAACCATGAGAACACCCTATTGCAGTTGCTATGCTGTCTATTGTTACCCGCCTGTCAGTTCGAATCATCTCTTCCACCATTCGAAGTGTTGCATCTGTCGCAATCTGAACGGGGCGGCCACTTCGCTGACCGTCAACAACTTTTGAGCGCCCTTGTGAGAATTTCTCGGCCCAGTTATACACGGCTTTACGCGACAAACACTTTTCACCGTAAACAGGAGACATTTCCTTATGGATATCTTTTGCAGGGAGTCCTTTTGCCCAGAAAAAAAACGTACAACAGCACGCTGGTCTTCCACAGTACACTCTTCGAGCACGGTCGCCATTTTAACACTACTTGCGTACGCGCACGTCAACTGTCACTTGATTATCATTAAGCTAGATAGTGCTGCCCCCCAATGACAGATACGGAAAATAGCTCTCTGCTATTTTCAGCTTTCCCACAACAGTTTGTGTCTTATTTAATGACTTTCCCTCGTACTACTACTACTTTTATATATCCGAATGAGAGGGTTCGGTTCCTTTTGCCCTGGCCCAGCCGAAGATAGCGCGAGGGTTGATAAACGCCACCCTATTTAAGAAATATGAAGGAATTTGTTAAAAATGCAGATTCTTTTATAACAACGGCGTATTCCTTACTTCTTTAATCGCTTTACCTCCCCTTTCGCATAAATTACCGAAACTTTTTAGTTCGTAAACATATTTGGAATCCCCATAAAAATAAAAGAAAAGTTGTACCCATTTACATTTCCACAATTGTTCCGCCTTTATCAAGCACTAATTCTAATAAAACTTGCCAGCAAGAATACCTGATTAAAAATTCCGAGAGAAGTTAGAATTGGAAGTTATGCCCTCTTTACAATCCCGCCAGCCCAAAACTTAATTATTTCGAAAAATGGCCATTACCCAACTGGGTACCCGCAAAATGAAAACGAGAAGAGGAATAGAACAAAAATTCGACTACTTCCGTCACGATTCAACCATCTTATTTTCCCTTGGTCTTCACTTATTGGAAAATTAGAAAAAGTGAAATTAGAATTTTCCGCACAGAATTAACCAGCATGGAACGGAGTCCGCGTAATAAATTGAATTACGTTAACAACGGGCTGTCGTGCTAACGAAAAAAAGAAGGGAAAGGAGAGAAACGGAGTATAGGAAGATACGGGATTTCAAGAGGGACGGGATGAGGAAAAAAATTCATTTCTCGAAAAGACCCGACTACCACACGATGATCATTTTATTCGAGTCACTTTTTTGTGAGTCCTGTTCATTACACCAGCCAGTTTGCTTAATAATATACACCGCCGACTGTAGACTCGTCCACTGTCTTGATGTGTTTTTGAAATGGTAATGCTCCGGTAATGAAATAAATTATGTAGATGTCGCCGCTGTTGTTGAAGCCTATAGTCAATTAGCGCCGGTTCTCTTTTCCGCTAGATTCGATGAATGAATTCTTTTTTTAATTTTCTCCAATAACACAATCTATTATTTCTCTTGCATTCCAAAGGAATAGAGATAATATTTCAGGCGTTAGCTAATTAACACAAATTAGTGTGTTTCTCTAGATTAAGGTAATGTAGTTCTAATCAAATTCATAACGAATTCACGCACCTCCCTAGACGCATTTTGGTTGGGTCAACTTTTCTAATACGAGAATTGTCTTTTTAATTTTTGTATAAACGTTGGTCCAGATACGAACGGGGGATTGCTTTTGTAAATGGCAACAGTGCATTCGTGTCTCACTAAGAGATCCCATTCAGTCGCAGTATATCATAAAGCGAGCAGCGGTACGCACGCATATTATAAACACGCATATCCGCTCAATCACGTAATATTATAATTCAACACCTTCTGACAAGATGTGTTAATATAGGATTACTGCGTAATTTTTCTGTATTCTCAGATTATGTTAGAAAGTACAGTTTCTTATATTAATTTTGCTGTGATCGGAACTTCTTCATGATAAACCACAAGACTTCGGTCGGCGAAAGATTTTGACTGTTGGACGTCCATTTTAAAAGTGAAATATCGTTTTCTAAAGTCCAATTAATCACTTTTTTGGTCGAATGAATTGCGGTCCCATCTTGTTGGACAAGACATTCGATATTATTCGAACGCATTTCTTCAATTTGTGGTTTCAAACAATTTTAAAGAACGTTAATGGGATCCATCTGCGGTCATGGTGACCTCTACAAAGTGTAATTTGCTAACCCCTCTAGCTGACATGGATTTCCAAATCATTAAACTTTCTTTTTAGGGCAATCAGTGTGAGAAGTTTCTTGTTGTGTTCTTATAACACTGCTTCGACTACGAGGGTAAGTCATTATGTCCGTGACTTGTTGAATTTCCCGCATTGCAAATTGAAAAGCAACGCTGCTCCCGTCAACCACCATATGTCAACACACTACTGTCAAAATTTGAGAAAGCTGCGTCATTTAGTTAAAACTTCGCAGCAATTTAAAAGCAGACAACGGTGGATTTTGGCGAAAATGGAAAAAAGTGAATTTCGTGTACTCATAAAGCATTATTTTTTGCGGATGAAATACTATGAGGACTCTGCACCATTAGAATCAATGGTAAAGAAGTGATTTACTGAATTTCGTTGTGATCGTACAAGCACTAACGACGCCGAACGTTCTGGACGCCGAGTTGAGGTCACTACACGCGAAACAATCGAAAAAACACACGATATGGTGTTGGCCGATCGGAGATTGAAAGTACGTAAGATTGTAGAGGCCAGAGGCATATCACATTGCTCAGTTGTTTCGATTTTGAATGATCACTTACGTATGACAAAGCTATCCGCAAGATGGGTTTGCTCACAACTGATCATAAACGCGATCGTGTGGTAACTTCTAAGAAGTGTTTGATGTTGTTTAACCATAATCCGGACGAATTTTTTCGCCGTTTACCAATCATCAATACGCCACGATACACCAGAGACCAAACAGCAGTCGAAACAGTGGGTGGATCGGTGCCGAAGATGGCCAAAGTGGGTCTGTTGGCTAACAAGGTCATGGCGACAGTTTTTTGGGATGCACGCGGTATAATCCACATCGATTACCTTCAGAAAGGAAACACAATCAACGGCGAATATTACGGCAACTTATTGGACAGATTCAATGACGATTTGAAGAAAAGACGACCGCATTTGGCCAAGAAGAAACTGCTCTTCCATCACGACAATGCACGGGACGAGTGCATACGTGCGTAGTCGCCATGACGAAATTTCATGAATTGAGGTAATTCTCCGGATTTAGCCCCCAGTAACTATTTCCTGTTTCCAAATCTGAAGAAATGGCTCGGCGGAAAAAAGACTTGGCTCTAGCGATGAAATCATCGCACAATCAAACGCCTATTTTGAGAACCTAGATAGGTCTTACTAATTGGGAGAGATCAAAAAATTGGAGAAACGTTGGACGAAATGTGTTGAGCTAAAAGGAGAAGTAAAACGTTTTTTTACCAAAAAAGCTATCTCTCATTCAAAAGGTCACGGACATATTGACCCACCTTCGAATCCATTCCAATGATTCCGAGGCTAAGCTCTGTGGCCTTTTGTCTCTCTGTTAGTAAAGTCTTGTAAAAAGCGGAAACAGTAGTTTTCGGGCAGCCCTGTGATAGGTTGCTCCTGAAAAAACATTTTTCCCTTGCCTGATTCCGTAAAACTCTAAATTCTCCTAATTAGCTTTTTTTTCTTAATTCAATTTCAAATTGAAATGATAACAAACATAACTTTTGTTTTATTTCTATTATGATTTACTACACACATCACAGCCAATATTTCTTCTATTTCCCACACAATACCATTACTACCGCATCAATATCTCATATGGTCCCCCGTACGTTTGACGCGCACCTTCTCCCTTGCAGAAATCATCAAATTCAGCGATATTTCTAATCAAATTTACAAGATTCGCCGTCTCGCAACGGCCATAAAAAGCATCTGCCGACCGCTACATCCACTTTTATTGCGATTCGCGCAATATGTAAGACATCACCTTGTCGCCATCGTCTCCCAGCCCTCTAATATCCGTCTCCCCTATGCAGTTCGTATTAATAAGTTTCGGTATTTACGTGATTTCGGCACGTCCTTCGCCACGCGGAGAAGGTGGAGGCGAAAGTGGCGGCAAACTTTCACAATCTAAACGTCGGGATGCTGCAGGGCGTGCACAACGACTAAAGCGAACATATACGTGAGAGAGTATCAAATTAATTTTACGAAAATATGGTATCTTAATAACCGACGTTAAATGGCTGTTTCGTGGTGGAGGTGCCGGTGGTTCATTGTGGTTAACCCCGTTAATAATATGCGGAAAATAACGACGGTGAGGTGTGTGTGTGCGGATATGCAAGCTTGTGCTTGGGTGTCGTTAGCTGTAGTAATGGATTTGATTAAGGAAGTTAATGAGATACTTCCACCTATATACTCTACGTGCGAATTCTAACGTGTATTGGCGTAAAAGGGATTAATGCAGGATCCTGCAATAATGCGTCGGTCTTCTGTTTCTCAGTTGCTATTGAAGATATGAGGTTAAAATTTGTAGTAAGTATTTAAGAGGACAATATGCACATTCTAAAATTATTTTCAGTTATGCAGGCTGTCCCAAAGAAGAGTATGAATGGTCAGCTCATATATTTTTTGCAGTTTTTTATATCTATTGATAGTCCCTATTCATGTTGACAATATTAACGACATCCAATCATAGGTTGCCGAGTTACAATATCAAAAAGAAAATAATTGACCAGTTCATTCTTCTACTTGAAAAATCGCCACATTCGCAAAGACGAAGTTCAACAACTCTCACATACTCTCTTATTGATTTGAAACAGAATATTGAGCATCTCTGGTTGTCCGTGCGTAACGCAAATTTTTCCTTTGTTGTTGGAGTAGCTTACAAACCACCACATTTAGATCACAAAATATTTCTTTAGCGAAAACAATACTAAATCCAACCCTGGTGTTCATGCATTTTAGGTTAGATCTGTATGTATCTGTATAAATCACTTTTGTGTTAGAACCAATAAATTATCTTCTAAGGGTAGTTGTTAAAAAAGACCTATTCTCAACGGACTGACAAGTTTATGACTAGGGTAATTTATGTGACGTATAACTAGAAGTGACAAGGACTTGATTTATTTAGATATACGAACAAAACTGAATGTATACCTCTTTTTAACACAAGTTGCGTTCTAGCCGCGCAAGCGGTCATACATAGTATACAGTCCACTCCAGTAATGTAATTCAATTAAAGTACTATTAAACAAAACACCATTCTAGTTTGATTCTTGCAATACCAGCACTAGTTTTAAACACCTGGAAGAACCTAGAAGACTTCTTTGTGCTTTCCAGAACTTAGTAACAATTGAAACAAATAGCTGTAAAACCCCTAAAGGCGTTCATACTTATTTTAACGTTATCTTTTGTATCATAAACTAGTTACCAACGAAAACGAAACACGAAACCTTTAATAAAATAAACATCGGTGCTAATTCACTTATCAGATACCGTTCACATTCATCCTACTTCCCCAATAAACACTGCGCAAATTTCTTCGGGTCCCACGTATCCGTTACATAAATTCCTCCTCTAAATAATTGAAGAGGCGTTTCCCGATAGCGTTGCACCGTTCGATTCTGTCCTCTCCCGCGTGTAACACACATTAGGATCAAGATTGAGTACCGGCGCCGGTAAGCAGACCTGTCCGAAGACCGCAGCTGTCGACCGTAATCTATTTGTTCTCCCATCGTCGACGCTAACTTTTATTTCTAATACGAGAGACGCTTTTAACGTGTTTTCTCCCCTTTTTTCTGTCGCAGATTCCGAACAATCGCCAGGAGTGTATTTACGAGACGATCCATTATTCGGCAACCAGCCGCCGCACTGCGAGTTGAGGGTGCCAACGGCGGAGAAGGCCGCACATTACCTGGACGCGGCTGTGGAATGCCGGGCGCCAACCCGAGAAGATGTTCGCGATTCCCATCTGCTCTTCACGTTACACGTATACCAGTATAGCGTCGCTGGGAAAGGAGGAGGTAAATATTGTTTAATTTTACTTATTATTGCAAACTAGTTACTTATTAGATCAGAGATTCCCAAACATTATCTGTCCGCGGTGCACTTACAGGTTTAATATTTTGTCCCGCCGACCTTTTCAAAATATGTGTACAATGACATAAATCAGGCACAGAAACGAAAACAACTCTTAAGATAAACCTCGCAATGTGAAGCCCACATTTATTCAAATTAAATCACAAGAACCATCAAAGTAAAATGTGGAAATACAAAAAAATATGAAATAAATGGTGAAAACATTCAATGACAAGTATAGTAAGTTAATGTGACGGGCGAGCTTGCTGATCGCCACACATTTTTTCAAAACGCGGAATAAGGTTTGACACTGCCACTCTCATTTCTCGTTCCACGTCGATTTTTGAGCTATATTTGCTTTTTATTAAAGCTACAGCTGAAAATCGTGCTTCGTATAAATAGGTTGTCGCAAAGGAAATGAGGATCTTTACAGCTTAATCCAAAACTCCACTAAATCGGAAGAAGCAAATTTTGTTTTCAGGCTGTTGTCGCAAGAGAGTTTAATTAGACTCTCTTCTTCCTGCGAAGTGAATTCTGGTGGAACTTGACCATGGAAAGGATCTTGGATCCGCGCAAATTTCTCGACATTATCTTCCTAAAAGTATTTTGCAAACCAATCAGTGAGCTTTGAGAGGTGTTCCTTGAAAATGAACAGCAAGTCTTGTAAAACAACGACATTATTACAGGCCACGTATTTGTGCAATTCAGGCAAGCAATGTTGACCGCCATCGTCATTGATTTTTCTTATCCACAACTGCAGCTTTTTCCTAAACGCCGCAATCTTCTCCAAACGTTTCAAAATTTGCACGTTATTACCTTGCAGAGACAGATTGAAGGCATTCAGCTTGTCAAATACATAGCACAGATACACTAGTTTCAACAAAATGTCTAGTTCGGCAAAGTACCTGGAGTTTTCATGACCTTCCTCTGGTAGAAAAGTGTGAATTTCTTGACGTAGCTCGAATGCACGGAATAAGACGGCCTTACATGTTCCAATGTCTTCAATTGCTGTCGGTTTCGTTTGTTCCAATTCATTGAAGTTCCCTAAATGTGCGCCGCGGTGCCCCGGGGCGCCATAAAGAACAAAAAGGGGCGTCGCGAGGCACTCTTGCGAACGTAGGCAGACACAGCGGTCTGGAACGTTTAGAAATAAAAAGATTTTATAGCATTAATCCGGTTACTTTTTAGCCACGCCGCGTATTTGACAAGCTGAATTCCTTTAATCTGTCTCTGCAAGGCAATAACATGCACATTTTGAAATTTTTGGAGAAGGTTGCGGTGTTTTGGAAAAAGCTGCGGTTGTGGATAAGAAAAATCAATGAGGATGACGGTTAACATTGTTTTCTTGAATTGCACAAATACATGGCCTGTAATAAAGTCATTGTCCCTTTTCAAGGTACGCCTCTCAAAGCTGGTTTGCAAAATACTTTGAGGAAGACAATGTCGAGAAATTTGCGTGGATTCAAGATCCTTTCTGTGCTCAAGCTCCATCACAATTCATTTCGCAGGAAGAAAGGGGTCTAATTGAACTCTCCTGCGACAACAAATTTGCTTTTTCCGTTGGAGTGGAATTTTGGATATCATTCAAAAATTAATATCCAATTCTGAGTTCAAAAACTGTAAGGATCCTCATTCGCTTTGCGACAACCTATTTATGCGAAGCAGGATTTTCAGCTGTAGCTGTAATAAAAAGCAAGTATCGCTCAAAAATCGATGTGGAGCGAGAAATGAGAGTGGCAGCGTCAAACTGTTCGGCATTTTGAAAAAATGTGTGGCGATCAGCAAGCTCACCCGTTACATTAACTTACTTATCGTTGAAGCTTTTCACCATTTATTTCACATGTTTTTGTATTTTCATATTTTAGTTTAATGGTTCTTGTAATTCAATTTTAATAAATGTGAGCTTCACATTGTGAGGTTTATCTTAAGGGTTGCTTTCATTTCTGTACCTGATTTATATATTTGTAAACGTATTTTGAAAAGGGCGCCGGAATAAAGTACTAAACCTGTAAGTGCGCCGCGGACTGATAACATTTTTGAACCCCTGATGTAGTATACCTCCTTCCTCAATGCAAATTACAAGAAAGAAAATGGTAACGCCTCGCTAGATCATTTACAAAATAACACTAAATTTAGTTTCTTTTACGTTCTAACCACTGCCTTAAAATGATTACTTCAAGAAGTTATAGATAAGCCAGAGTTAATAAGTTTCAACAAACATATTTCACGTGATTACACAAATTACCAATAATTTCTTTGACGTCAAATATAAAAATCCATAATATTGAGCGGAAAACTGACACAATTTAAACTTGCATAATGCGATCATTATTTTAAAAGATTCCACTTGCAGCGCATTTTGCATAATGGGATTCGCACTTTGAAGATCCTACTCAATGCGCCACTAAAATGAACGTAAGACAGACAAAATATGGCGATTACATTTTCCGTACTCGCCGTATAAAACGCAGCGCTAATTGCATTCGCGATTAACAATCGAAAGTTAAAAATCATTTTAAATTAATTCTCCTCTATTACACGCTCTAATATGGGAATGAACGCTACCACAATGCGTCTTTTTTCTTCTTTGTTACGTTGCTTCGCGAGTAGTACCTCGTTGTTCTAATAACGACGCAGCACGGCGTATAATTGTTACCTACACACATACACCTGGCCAACGCCGACAATACCACACATGCTTGTATTACCGCGATGTCCTATATAACATGAAAGGGCCGCAAATTCTCATTGTACTCATATACACACATAGAGAGACGCAAGGGGGAGAACTTAATATACCTCTGGTAACGTTCACTGTGTAATAAATTATTCGCCTCTCGTCTCTATTGTGTCGATTAATAATTCTGATGTGCTTTACGGTCGCGACGATGGGACACGATGTTGGGTTCCACGGCGCCCGAAGCCAATAAGTTTCTCCCGGCTTTAGAGAGCGACAAAGTCTTTTCGATATTCGCTTTACAGGCTTAAATTAGATATTAATAGCCCTACCCCGTTATTGGCGATTACAATATTGCCGATATTGCGCCTCGCAATTTAAATGCCCAAGATTCCAATGTGCACCGATGGTAATTATTAAATTAAATTTTGCATTTGCAAATTATTAAATGGTTATATTAAATATTTGTCGGATTTAGATAAATTCCGTTCCCAGTTACGGTTAAAAGCTGCATATTACGTTAACGTTTCAAAGATTGCAGAGCTCTTTGTTTCGTTAGTAAACTGCTCTGCATTTTGATAGTACAAGCATTCCAGCATGGTTAGGAATGTGGTAATGAGATTTTATTCCATACTATAGAAATAGGACCACTTGGGAAATATTAGATTTATAAGAATATTGTGGTGATATTTTTGTGTAAATAAAAGTTAAATTGTAATTAAGGGGGGAATTCGTTCTTTTCCCAAAAAATATAGTAAAATTTAGGAATTTTTTTTGTCAGAAACTAACTGTTCAATTAATTTGAAATTTGTACCATGTTTTAAGAACCCACAGTGTTTTTTTTTTATAATTTTTAATTATAAATAGAGAAGTTATATATGATTGAATATTACGCTGCACAAAGTTCTTCATCTACTGGTGTGCACGATATTGATCTTCCAGGAAATTTGAAACAGAAAAATTAAACGGCGTTTTACTTTATATACACATGTAGTTTCAGTTAGATGAATTATCAAATCCATTAAACACCCCCCATCTAATGGTTTTATCGTGTATTACAAGAGAAGGACCGGGACCACTATATTTTGTTAACGGAACAATGGAACAGAAACAATATAAAAAGTTTTACAAAATTATTTAATACCTTATATTGGTTCATTGGATCCTACTCAAGAACCATATACTTTCATGCAAGACAATGCAGCGTGTCATAAGGCAAAAAGTGTAATGCGATACCTTGAATCAAAAAATCTGAGTGTACTACCTTGGTCAGACAATTCACCACCCACTTGAAAATGTATGGAATGTCTTGAAAAATATCGTAAGTATACGAAACTCAATTATAAAGGAAGAGTTACAACAACATATTGAAGATGTATGGCATAATAGCGACGAAATTAAAAAAACCAATAAAAAGCTACATTTGCAGTATGCCAAGAAGGATTGAGGGAATAATAAAACACAGAGGAGTAACAACCAAATATTAGTAATTTTCAGAAAAAGATAAGTGCTTCTTCAATTGCAACACCGCTGAAAACCTCATATAAATGTTCATGTCCATCCTCGCAATTTGTTCTTTTTCATCGCATTCCACTTTTCTCTAAGTTTTTTGAAGGTTTTTCCCGCTATTTGTTCCAACAAAGTAACAACTCCATTAAGACGAGCTGTGTTGGATGCGGTGGTGTCGCTACAAAGAATTTAAACTATCTCGTCCAATCCCTCAATTTCTTATGACATTCCAAATTGCTCGTGATTGTTCCTTCCCACTAGAATTCAGTACCAGCTGACCATCACGGTGAACGGTCACAAAAGCTGGATTCTCTTCTTTGAGCAGATTTTTAATATTTTCTGCCTGTTTCTTTCTGAATTGTTCTGGATATCTTTGAGTTGGACTACGTTTAAGTGCCATTGCATCAATATTATGTCCCAATGTTTCAGCTGTAGCTTCGAAGACGAATGCAGCATCCCTCTGTCTTAACTAGCATCTGCCTAAAACCACTGCTACTTTTGATGTTATAAAACACTTTCTTCCACGTTTGTTTTTCTTTTCTCAATTTGCTCACTTTCCATCTACAGTTGCATCACGATCAAAAATTGAAACGGAACTCGTGAAGAGTTCTATAAATCACCCTCCATCTTCCATTCCTCCACTTTCATAACTCTAGGAAAGTTGACAAACAAATAATTTAATATTAATAAATGTAGGAAAAAATATCTACCGCTTTTCCTTGCCACAATCTGCGTAATTTCTATTTATTTCCTTTTTAATTCCAATGTATACGCTTTCCTTTTTAATTTTGTTAATCTTGCATCTTCAAAGACAATAAAATCCGGCAGCAATTTCCTACAAAGCTGAACTTATTAAGGTTAATTAGTCACCCTCCCCAGTTTTTACAGCGGCATTTTGACAAATATTTAGATCTTAAACGTTCTAAATTATGATTACCAAGGGGGCGAAGAAGCTGTTACGAATAAACCCATCGCGATCTGCCACCGTATAACCTTTATCTCTATCTTATAGTACCTTAATACCGATCTCTCTCCAACGCGATCATCTTGACTGACTCGAAAAACACGTGAATTTCCTCTTTGTTCGTCCCCATAACCGATAAGAATTCCAATTTTCATAAATTTCGGATACGCGGGAAACTACCATCCGGCAATTAAGCTCTCCTCTTGGCTGTTTTAATTTCGGACCCTGGCACGTGGGCTAATGAAAAGCAAACATGCCTACACAAGCCGTCATTTTTTCGATTTTTTTTTTTTGTTTCTGTAGGCAATGGGCTTTTGTGCAGAGGTATTTGCGGTTTCTACCAGCCTCTTACGTACCTTAGCTGATACAATTTAATAAACTAGATGCGGGAGAACTTGCCCGTTATTCAAATTAAATTTAAGATTAACACGGTACTAACTATGTTCCCTTTGTTTCCGGACCGCGGTAAATTTTGGAAATACGAGAGAGTGGCCTAAGATGTAATGGGTTACTTTGGAATGCGGGGACCCGTGAAAATTTGCATAGGTTTTCATGATGGTTTTCATTACTCGACTAGGCTATAGGTTAATTAAAGTTTAAACATTTATTTTTGGGCTTACGTCAACGTTCTTTCATTCTTGGCTCTCAAACAGAATAAATGGAATCTTTATTGGTGTAAAGCGAAGGTTATAAAGTAGTTTTTCTATTTTAATACGGAATATGTAGTTTTCCGCACGTAAACGCCTCTCGAAATGAACTTCATTACGACACGCAATATTTTGTTATTTAATGTTGATATTCCTGATCCTGATTGATAATCCTGATCCTGATTGATAATAACACGACAACTAGATAATTTTGAATCTTTTTAATTTGTTCCAGTTGCTGGTGGTAGAAGTCGTCTCCATCTCATTGACCTCGGTAACTCAGAACGTGGAAAAGCCAGTGGTGGGATCCCACTTTCCGGTCTAGGCAACATCCTACTGGCGATATTCAACGGCCAAAAGCACCTACCATACAAAGAACACAAACTCACCCATCTACTAAAAGACTGTCTTAGTTCCCTAACTTGCCACGCCGCTATGATAGCGCACGTGTCTCCGTACGCTCAAAACTATTCGGATACCCTAACTACCGTCCAATTAGCGTCCAGAATCCATAGGATGCGAAGAAGACGGATCAAATTCGTGTCGGCCGGTACCGGAAACGGTTCCGGAGGTAGTTCCGGCGAAGAAGCTGCCAAAACTACGGGCACTAGCAGCGAACCTGACCCTTCAAGCAGTGACTTATCTGCGGATACTGTGATCTACGTAGGACCAGCGGACGACGCGACGGATGGTGAACATCCACCCGTTTACATTCCAAGCCTTAACTCCGGTGACAATCGTTGCTCGATGAGCAAAGCCTTACGCGGATCAAGCGCCGAACAAAAGCCGAAAACCTCGCAAAAGGTCGAAGAGAAGCCTGTGCATCGGCAGCAAGTTAAAGTCTCTTCTAATAAGACCTCCCCAGCACACGCTAATTCACCTAAATCTTCCCCAAGTCGATTACCAACCGCTAAATCCAAGACGCAATCCAACGATGGATCCAAACACAACACCAACCCCAGCGATGAGCAATGGATCGATGGCCCCCGTATATCCAAATCGAAAGTCGCAGAAGCTAGGCATTTCATGAAAGAACCGTGCCATGTCAAGAAAAGGGAGACATGGATCGATGGACCTATGCAAATTGAATCTTCCGGATACGGATATATGGATAGTCATAAGAAGAACATGATCAGGAAGTGGGTGGAGCATCAAACCTCGCAGATACAACGAACTAAATACGTCCACTCGAAAGAATCTAAGAATAAGGACCACTTTAAAGAATTAACGCAATTTAAGACTTACGACGAGGAGTTAATAAGACCTCTAGATAGTAAAAGGCAGGAAATTATTGATGAAACTCATTTAAGAATCGGATTAAAAGCATCTAACATGAGAACTAATGATGCTATTCCGGAATGTTTAACACCAGAGGAAAGGGACGATGAGAAAATCGAGGAAGACGATTACGACGAAGAAGAACCTGAAATTCCTCCAGCTTTACCTTTGATACAACCCCTGAGTAGTCGGGAAGTATCACTGGAAAGCTTAGATATGCTCCTAAAAGAAAGGTTGATATCAAACGCTGAATATAATTATCAAAATGTCTACGACGAACAAATTAGTGACGAGGATGAGGTATTGGAGATTATAGAAGTGGAGGAACCACTGGAACCGGTGCCAACTCAAGATTGTTGCTTGCAAGTGACCGAGGAAGATATAGCTTTATGTATGGGATTCAAAGAGAATCCCTTGCCCGAAGTAGATCAGGAAAATCCTCTTGATCACCCCCTGCGAATTTTGAGTCAGGAAAATTTGACTGTTGTTAGTACTTTTACCGATTCGATGTCGATTTATACCGATCTAGAACGAATTTTACCGCGAAATAGGTACGATCCCAAGTATGGGATGTATAATGACGACTACGAAGATCCCGATAACCCTAATTCAAGATCTAATCATATTGACGAGGCTGCGAAACAGAAATTTGATCAATTAGCTCGTTTACACGAATTATACTCGAATAGGTTAGCGAAAGCGAACGTGGCTAATTCAGAAACGTTTCAAAAGCACAGCCAAAGTCAAAAACTATTGACCAGGTGCGAAAGCTTAACGTTAACCGATATGCTTTACGGTGCTCCTCATGATAACAGTAGTATATACAGCGAACCCGCCTATATTCCTAATCAAGAGAAATTCTGTGAGAATTGCAAAGTAAGTATGTCTAGACCCGCTACAGCACAAAATTGGTATGCTGATCCACATTTATCAGCCAGCAGCATGGAACTGTCGACACCGGCAGCTCCTTTAAGCGGTCGCTTCCAGAGATATTCCCATAAATACTCGAAAGATAGCAGTAATTTGGCGTATTTGCGACATCCAGATGGCGCGTCGAATCCTAACCTGCGCGAGGAGATGGAGCGAGTTCCGGGAAACGGTGCATGCGATGAAAACCCCCAACAACCGAATTTAATCCTACCACTACCGCCCCCTAATAGTTTACCGTCGAACGAACGAATCAATCGTAGAATGTTTAGCATAGAATCGGGCTTGGCCGCTATAAAATTGAACCAGAAACAGTCAGAAGGTTACGATAGCGGTCACGATTCGACCCCGCGTACCTCAAAACATAGCCCGGCCGCCATTTCAAGAAAAGCGGAAAGCGGTTACGATAGTGTCGTCAGGGACAGCGAGAGCTCAAGCATCGATTCGGATACCAGCCGATTGTCTCATCTCCACAACAGAAGAGGAAAATGCAAACATAAACACGAGAAGTCGTTCTGTTCCTGGTTCTTAAATCCGTTCACATGTAAATATATTGATGAACCGCCAGAAACTCATTTCTAATAAAGTGAATCTTTTAGTTTTTCTATGTTTTCTCATTTAGGTTTCTTACATTGGTTAATATCATGATGTATTCAAGGTATATGATCAATATTTTTTGTATGGGAGATGAAGATTTAAACGTTTTATTTCATACACATGAAAAAATGCCTACTAACAGTCGCCACGGTCTAGGATGACATAACTTTGTTTCTTGGAGGCGTAAGCTGAGAGGTAAAGACAATGCAGACAGCAGAATAGGTAGTGCTCGGTAACCAAGCTGATGACGCCGAGTAGGCAGAAACATCTCCGTGTGTTAGTGCTTTCTTTTCTCTGCTCGCATTGTTTTTGCCGGGAATGATTCCATCAATACCATGAGCTATATTAGCATTATTTTTGATTCTATTTCATATTTTAAATTATAATACCGGGTGTGCCATTAGTGTGTCGGCAGAATTTAGCGTAAAAACTATCAAAGATGGAGAAATGAGATTTTCTGTACATACAGGCAAGCCCATTAGTGCAAGGATGTCCAATATCTCAGTTAATATAGAAGATAGGGAAAAAGTTTCAAATAAAAATTACTATACTTGCACTTGTGCATATTTCTAAAATAGTACGAAATATACAGGATGTTCAATTAATATAGGACAGCATGAAGAATGGTTTTTTAAATGGCACGCTATGTATATTAATTTACCATTAAATCCAGCGTAAATTCAATAAATAAAATTCAAAAGAAATCAGTGCACGATAAAAACCATCAAAATTGCTTTATTAGTGCAAATTAACGAAAGGTATTTGGCAAATACGAACAGAAAGTGTAACTTAAAGGTCCTAGATAGGTAAAGGTTTCGCTTCATATACAGGGTGTTTTTTTACAGGTGTGTAAACTTCGCAATTTTCAAATATCAAAAACTTGGTTTCTTTAAATGGATCACCATGTATATTATTTTACCACTTGGTAGAATTGTCCCCCTTCAAATTATACTGATACCATAAAACCCCTAAAATTGATAGATTCTGAGAAAATTGCAATTTTATTTTAGAATCTACAGATATTTAAGGACACTGCGTAGTTTTTATTAATAAATAAATGTATTTTCCAAGCTGGAAATAAATTTTTAAATATTATGTTGCCGAAATAAAAATCAGTATATTTTTTATTTATTAAGAGTTTTGCAAACTGCTTCTTTAACATAACCCCACTTTAAAAAGTCCATTTTCGAAAGTTCCGGGGAGCATGGTGGTCATCTGTGTGGTCCTCCTCTTCCTATCCATCGTCCAGGGAATTCCCGATGTTCATTTATACGAACTGCTCGGGTTTTGTCTGTCTGTTTGGTTATTTCTCTTGTGAAGATATGGGGATCTTCTGTTACTGCTAACATTACAATCATCTCATTATCACCTGTTATTACAGTTTTAGCCCTTTCACTCTTTTCCTAGGCTACACTTCCAGTTCTACTAAAACATTGAAGTAAATTTTGAAACGTCTCTTTTCTTGGCTGCCTTCTATTTGGATATTTCTCATGATAAATCCTTACAGTTTTTATCACTTGCGCCCAGCACGAAAACCATATCTGTTAATTCTTCAATTGAGAAATTCCTTATTTTAATTTGGATTTATCGCAAATGTGAATAATGCATCAAACTATTTGAAAGTAATAAAATTTCTACCATTCAAATTACTTCACTTGTTTCAAAAATAATACATTTATACAATATACAGCAAAATTGTAATTTTCTCAGAAGCTATCGATTTTAGGG
The DNA here is from genome assembly GCA_029619315.2 of Dynastes maya. Taxonomy (NCBI): domain Eukaryota; kingdom Metazoa; phylum Arthropoda; class Insecta; order Coleoptera; family Scarabaeidae; genus Dynastes; species Dynastes maya. The sequence continues at coordinate 74,516,659 of JAROYE020000002.1, forward strand.
GTTGTATGGTTTTTGTTATTGAAAAATTTATAAAATCTAAATGCGTGTGTGTCTGCCCAGAAAATGTTTCTTTGATGTTGACGGAACTGCTATTTGGATAAAGCATCAAAATGTTCGAAAAAAAAGAGAATGAACATCGCCTAAAAGAGTTGACATCGATCTAAAACGCGTTTTTCTCAAATTTCGTTGTGTCAGCGCCAGCCCTACTGGTTTATTTCTGTAACGCAATATTTGAAAATTTATTTCTAACATGGAAAATACACTTATTTGTTAATAAAAGTCACCCAGTTTACTGAAATATTTGTGCGTTCCAAAATAAAATTGCAATTTTCTCAGAAACTATCATTTTTAGGGGAATATAATAGTTCTATCAAGTGGTAAAATAATATACAGGGTGATCCACTAAAAAAAACACATGTAAGAAACATCCTGTACACGAAGCAAAACTTCTACCTATCTAAAACCTTTTTAGTTACCCTTTTTCTTCGTATCAGCTAAATACCTTTCGTAAATTCGCACTAATAAAGTTATTTTGATGATTACTATCCTGCACTGATTTTTCTTGAATTTTCATTCTTTTCGGAACAACTTGACAACGTCGCAATTTGTGTGAAAAGATAAGGCAGTAGTGAATGTAATACTTTATGTTGAATTTAATGGTAAATTAATATACATAGTGTGCCATTTAAAATAAACATTCTTCATGCTGCCCTACATTCATTGTATATTTCGCACTATTTTAGAAATATGCACAAGTGGAAAAACAGTATCTTTTATTTGAAACATTTTTTCTTATCTTCTATATTAACTGATATATTGGACTTCCTCGCACTAAAGGGCCAGCCTGTATATAGTATATCATAGCGTATTTTATAAAATTATTTACAAATATACAAGGTGTTCCAAATTTCCACAACCGCCTTCAACTTTTTTATTTTAAATGGATTGCTATATTTTTTATTAATCATTTTAATAGTCACTTAAATTATCCTTACAATGATATATAGTAATGTATACTGTCGATGATTACTTTTAGCTATATTACAAATTTTGTTAAAATTTTGACAGTTGCAGACTCTGACGTTTTAAGATCTAGCATGAAGACAATTGTGTCGCTAGTTACTCTTTTTTTATCAATTTAGAGGCGAACACTTTATACGTTTCAAGGTGGTATAATGTAAAAATATTATTCAGGGTGTTAAATAGGTCGTGCAACATTTATCGAAATTCAAACGCTTTTTTTTTCGATTTTCTTAAATAGAACTTATTTTTTTTTTGATATTGCTAACAATTTCCTTGTAGATTTACCATAAAAATGGTACTTTCGAAGATATTACACTTTTATTGGAAGTACCTTTATAATATTCGATATGCAGGGCATCTAACAGCAAGATGGCCATAACTTTTAAACAAAAATCAAATATCAAATGCTGTCTTTGATATTACGCGCATATTTATCGTCTTACCATAAACGAAATTACATTGTTATATTTACTCCCAACACGTTCCTAGGTATTACAATTCTAATATGTATCACCACATAGCGCAGAAAGCAACAATTAAATATTACGTTTCACTTAGTTTTAAAATTGTGAGATGGTAAAAACGCAGCCATTTACCTTTACTCCTTGTTCTTTTTTATCCAAATTGTTTAGATTTTTTATAAAATAATAAGAAACCGTACGTAATACAAAACTATCATTATTTTGAATTCCTAAAATGCAATTTATACCTTTAAATGTTTTCACACTAAATTAATCTTAATTCAGAAGGTGCTCGAAGATGTCTCCATTCTGCTCTGTGCATATTCTCAACCGTCTCTATACACTAGCTTACATTTTGAGCCAAGTCGTCCTCATTTAATTGAAGAAAAGCATTTCTTATTCGCTGCTGCTTTAAAATAAAAAAGTTGAAAGTAATTGCGGAAATTTGGACCACTCTGTATGGTAGTTTCCCCTCTAAACTCCGTCAACACACTAATGGGGTGCGCGGTATATGGTCTTGATCACTTGGACTTGATTTAGATCCCTGGCATTCTTGTTCAGTTTACAGATCCGCAATCAGGGTTTTGTAATAGTATTTTTTGAGGAAGTTCAATACACCTTGAAAGATTTTCTGATGTATTATACCTATATGCCGATTATACAGGTGTCCCGTAACGTTATGTTCAAATTTTGGTAGCGTAAAGTAGACTTAACACTACGAAGAAAAAACGCAAAAGTTGTGGGTCGATTGTTATTACTTGAAAAAGTTCAATCAATAATATTTTTAAAATGTCCACTTCCTTGTTGGATTCAAGCTTGCACCCGTAAGCCTAGAGATGCAATAGCCATTCGTATTTCACGCCTATTTTATCGTATTTGTTCGCCAGCCTGCTAAATACGCTGCAATAATTCTTCCCTAGTATTTGGAACTTGGGCGTATACTAAGTCTTTCATATACGCCCATAAATAAAAACCTAGGACCACCAGACCACCTCGACCAATCCATCTTGAATAATTGGTGTTGATGTAATCAAATTCAGGACGACGATTCCAAAATATGCTGGTGCACCGTCCATTTGATACCACATGTCTCGCTTTATATTCAATGGGGCATCTTCTAGGAGTGATGGCAGTTCCTCAACGAAAACTTTAGGTAATTGTCTGCATTTAATCTCGCAGGAAGAACGAATGGACCAATTAATAAGTCATCGATTAGGCAACCCCAAACGTTAATAGAAAATTGGTGTTGAAATCTAGGTGTGGGTATTACCTTCGGATTTTCTAACTACCACCTGTGCAGGTTTCTCGTATTTGTGACGCCAGTTCTTGTAAACATAGCTTCATCTGTCCAGAGAACTATTCTGCAGAAATTAAAATTAAGACATGACTGTCTTAAGATCCAGTTAGAATAAGCTAGGCGAGGATAGTGGTCTGCCTCAAACAAATCTTGCGATAATGATATGAATGCAGACCCTCACGTTTCAAAAATTTGCCAGACGGTTGTTCCTGCTAATCCAAGGTGTCTAGAAATTCGAAGTACACTAATAGTTGGATCCCTTATAACAGTATCTAACACTTGTTCATCTACCTCTGCTAGTACATTAACTCCTCTATCGAAAAGGTAATCGCATAGTCCGAATTCCCTAAATTCTCTATGTACTCCCATAAGCGTTCTTTAATGAAGTATGTTAGACGCATTCCTCATTACATTGGAAACCGATGAAGATATTCAATAACTACTTGACGTCCACTACCGTTACAATAGTCGTAAACAAAATGAATATTTGCATACTCTTCGGAAGAAAATCGAAAGCTCATTTTAAATAAGCAAAACGTTTACTTTCAATAACACATCAACTTGTTATTTCAAAATAAAATAAATTAATTTTCTTAAAAAGGCCGACACAAATGACAGGCCAACACAAATGACATTTGCACATTATCAATAGTATTTTATTAATATTACCATGACTATCGTTAGAACGCCTATAACTTTGAAACAAATAACAATCGACCTACAACTTTTGTGGTTTTTCTTCGTAGAATTAAGTCCATGCTCCTAAAATTTGAACGTAACGATACGGGACACCTTGTATACAGACTTGAGTTGATCAAATTAAGTTTAAGATTCTTTGCTAGTCAAATAAATAAATTCTATTAATTGAATTAAATTCCAGAATTTACCAATTATTCTATACCGTAGATTTTTCACGTGCGTATTATATGTTTCCTTCACCACGAATGGCGTAAATGCAATAACAAATAAGCAATGACGAGTTTGTTGGCAATACAATACAAAATTACTTGCAAGCAACATACAAGATTAATTGCAACCTCATAAGTAAAAGATAATTATACAGGATGCTCTCAAAGTTGAGGCATTTATTGTAACAAGTTGTAGAACCCTTGGAGATAAATCATTTTACCAAGAATCGCCTATATAAAAGTTCCAAACTAACAGACATGTTATACATAGTAATCACAAAAAATTAAAAAATCAAATATGATCCTAATCATCTATTGTTTCATTCCATTGTTCAGAGTTGTCGCCATTTGTTTGATACGCGGACAATCTTGTTCGTTGTAGCAATGAAATTTAGTAAGGTTTTCATTTCTATAGCATCGATGAAAAAACCACTGACAAAATTCAACTTTTATAGGATATTCTTGTGACTGTAACTCCTGTACCCTTTGTAAACGATACGGATAAAATGGTTCTTGTCATATAGGCTTCCATATTTCACTGCGAGCCATCCCAGCTTGATCTAATGTACAATTGGTGCTCGTTGTTTTCGAAAATTTCGTCTCCAGTGTCTGTCATTTCGACCTTCTCACTGTTCTTTTAAAAACCCCGTCTTATGAGCTCTTATAACTAAATTAACAAACATCTCTGTGGCGTCAGGTTATTTCTTATCGGAAACCTTTCCACGTAAAATCGAGCAACCACTAGCTACAAATAGTCTGTGTTTTATTATGATCTTTGCATATTATTCTGTAAAAAAAGTTTTGGTTTATTTTTCTTCTTAAAAGGCTTTTATATTTACGAAATTTTGATCCCACTCCAAATTCAACTCTCATAGAATATTCTTATGATTGTAACTCCTGTGCCCTTTGTAAACGATATAGATGATATGGTTCTTGTTATATAGGCTTCCATACTTTACTGCGAACCACCCCAGCTAACCCAGCTTGTTCTAATGTACAATTGGTACTCGTTATTTTCGAAAATTTCATCTCCAGTGTCTGCCATTTCGCGTGAAGCAAGTTATCCAGAGCGACCTCCTCATTGTTCTTTTAAAAACCCCATCTTACGAGCTCTTATAACTAAATTAACAAACATCTCCGTGGCGACAGGTTATTTCTTATCGGAATCCTTTCCACGTAAAATCGAGCAACCACTGGCTACAAATAGTCTGTGTTTTATTATAATCTTTGGATATCATTCTGTAAAAAAAGTTTTGGTTCATTTTTTCTTCTTAAAAGGCTTTTATATTTACGAAATTTTGGTCCCACTCCAAATTCAACTCTCATAGAATATTCTTGTGATTGTAACTCCTGTGCCCTTTGTAAACGATATGGATGATATTGTTCTTGTTATATAGGCTTCCATACTTTACTGCGAACCACCCCAGCTAACCCAGCTTGTTCTAATCTACAATTGGTACTCGTTATTTTCGAAAATTTCATCTCCAGTGTCTGCCATTTCGCGTAAAGCAAGTTATCCAGAGCGACTTCCTCATTGTTCTTTTAAAAACCCCATCTTACGAGCTCTTATAACTAAATTAACAAACATCTCCATGGCGACAGGTTATTTCTTATCGGAATCCTTTCCACGTAAAATCGAGCAACCACTGGCTACAAATAGTCTGTGTTTTATTATAATCTTTGGATATCATTCTGTAAAAAAAGTTTTGGTTTATTTTTCTTCCTAAAAGGCTTTTATATTTTCGAAATGTTGGTCCCACTCCAAATCCGATTCAGAAAAGTGGTCGCGTTCGATACATGTAACCTTGATAGGAACTGGCTCCAATGTGTTAAGCTACGTACAACGATCAAATCAACCAGTGGTCGGACCGAAACAAGACACATGATTCGATCCGCAATAATTTGAATGGTTGGTACTCCAGGATTAAAAAGCAACTTATGTTCACGTTAAATCATGACGTCGTCAAAGCCTGTCAAGCTAGTGATGTTTGTTTGACTAGGACTGGCAAGTCATTCCCTTCACAGCATCAAATTGTGAAATTGCGTTATACTGGTCAACTCCAGCTATTATTACACATTGTTGCATATAGGGCTACCGATTTGTAAAAATTTGTAGCAAATTAATAGATTGTAAATGCGGAAATATTTATTTTTAAAACTTCCAAGTTACAATAAAATTTCACCAAAGGATAGGTGCAGCGTTGTCTGCTGTTGTTTCTAGACAAACTTGCATCTATTTTATCAAATACACTTCCTATACCATTTGCAATAACCTGTATTTAGTAATAATAATAATATGGTTTCATCCAGAACGTTATACAATTAACAAAACAAATATACAAAGCACAAATGAAATACAGAACCTGCGCCAAACCTTAAGGGGCAGTTTAGATGGATAGTACAAGCCCCGTCCCCTACTTTTAATCCGTATTCTTAATATACAAGAAACATAGACAGGAGTACAGTAATGCAGACGTCACCGCACAAACTGCATACATGCCTAAAAAATTTCATGATATTAATTTTTTTATACGGTTTTGGCTCCTTTTGCAACTTAGGGAAAAGGTAACACTGAACAGCTGAATATAATTAATAGAAAAGAACAAACAATCGTACCAGAGATGTAGCTGTTCTTCGAACTGCGATAACAAATTTGGCACACTGAACGTGATCGTGACGTCATGCATTTCTTACTCGTATATTTCTCTAGGAAATTAATAATTCTGTTACAAACAAGTTTTTCCATGATTTTTGCAAAAATGCTAAACACCGCAACGGGTCTATATTTTCAGCTTCTTGTGGGTCATCTTTTTTTAATATTGGTGTTATTCTTGACTCTTTCGGCAGATGTGAAAATTCTCCGTAGGTGTTCGCAGATGTATTTATTATTAATACTAGATAATATAAAAAATAATACTGACAATACTTTAACAATTTAACGGGGACATTATCAAAACCAACAGATTTATTTGGATTAATTTTTTCTAAAGAATCAAAAACTTCTTCTTCGGTCATAAGACCATTATTGATGATTTGACAATCATAATGATGAATTTTATCGGTGTAGGATTATAATGGAAGTCATTACAATCCCGGGATTATAATTGTGAATCATCTGTATTGATCAAAATCATGTTGTTAGTTTGGGAATTTTATTAACGAAAAACTGTTTGTTAATTTCTGATAAAGGAACTGAAAAATTTGTATTTTGATTGACTTGTGTATTCTGCTCATTCACCTAGGATGCGCCACTTTCTTCACCAACAATTTGTACACAAATTCTACTTTTATTTACCATGGAATTTTCAATATATTCGTCTTCAATCTGCCAACAAAGAAGCAGAAGATTGCTTAAAACAATGGATTTTGACGGATTATACTTTCCGGGTGATTCTTATCATATTCACTTCATCAATACCACCAACAGTATCAATAAATTCTCTTGCAATTTTAGTTTTTGTATTTGAAAAAAAAATTTTAAAAAGTTTACCTCTATCTTTCACATTTTCTACTTGTAATTCCCCTCTTTTCAAAGCTCCACTTATTCTAATGATCGCAAAAACTTTCATCATTCAAAACTTCTCATTTTCTGCATCTAACATGAACATTGATATCTTGCTTGGTAAAAACTCAACTGTGAGATGTCCATGCTTGCGAATATCTACTTTTAATAAACAAAACACTATATTATACGATATTTTTTATTTTTACATAGTTCTTCAAAATAACCAAGCAATACTTTCTCGTTAGTTATATTCTTCACATTATTAAGAATACACCAAAATTCATAACCTCTGAACGTAAAATTGTAAAATGTGTAAGAAGCAGATTTTTGATGTAAAAATGAAGAAACTACATTTTCAGCAATTTCCTATGGAAGTCATCGAAACGTAGACTTACATCTGAATCATTCATTTTTCTGCAAATTAAACTACAAATACGAGGGATGATCGTAAAATAAGGTTCTCATATTTTTTTAAAAATAGACAGCATTCTTTATTTCCTTAACATTACACATCGTTTTAAAGGAAAAAACTTAACCTATTTTTCGACATAATCGCCATTTCTATCCAAGCATTTTTGCAGATGGTGCTCCAACTTCTGTATCCCCATGACGTAAAATTTTGCCGCCAGTCTTTTCAAAAATCGAATAACCTCTTCTTTGACTTCATCGTCGGTCCCGAAGTCCCGAAGGAGGCAAAAAGTCGACCAGCGATAGCCCTTTCCTGTCCCAAAAGACGGTTGCCATAACTTTGCCAGCAGACTGCGTTTGTTTAAACTTCTTTGGCTTCGGCAAAGTTGAGTGGCGCCATTCGCATGATCGTCGCTTGTTTTCAGGAGTGAAATGAAACATCCACGTTTCGTCGTCCGTAACAATGGAGTCCAAAAGTTCCTCCTTGTTGTCTTGACATTGTTGAAGAAACGCCTGGGCACACTTGCAGCGTTTCTGCTTACGGTCTTCCGTGAGCATTCGCGGTACCCACCGCGCGCACACCTTGCGGTAGCCTAGTTTTTCGGTCAAAATCTTTTCAATTGTGGTGTTGGAAATCTCAGGAATCCGAAGAGCAAGTTCACGAATGGTAGCCCTCCGATCTTCAAGCACTATGCTCTCGACCTCTTCAACGATTTCCTCTGAAGCTGATGGTCTTCCGCTCCGCTCTTCATCGTGAATTTCCATCCAACCTCCAGTGAATTCCCTACACCATTTGCGGACATGTTGAACAGCTATACACTTTTCTCCATAAACTTCGGTTAATTGACGATGAATGTCTATAGGTGAAACCCCTTTCTCGTTTAAAAAACGTAACACTGCGTGAATTTCGCACCTGGCGGTAGCGGCGATCGGGAGTTCCATCTCGGACGGCTGCTTAGACAACACTGAGCGGCGTAGCAAGATGGGAGTGGTACGTATATAGAGTGGGAGAGCTGCTGCACACGCCAATGTTGTCGGATTTCGCCTAACACGTCTTATTGCTGCTGTAGGGCTTTGGGAACTTTACTTTACGATCATCCCTCGTATAAATATTAGAATTCCTTACTATGGAAGCACGGGAATAAGTAGCTTGAAATTTTGCGCACATTCGCTGTATTTTTGATGTTAATTGTCATTCAATTTTTACAAATGTCATTATTTTTACGCTACGAACATCATTACATAAATTGCTAATTTAGATTTATAATTTCTATTCCCAACAATTACCCAGTTTCATTTACATAAACAAGTTATTTTGGATATTCAACGCATTTCATGGTATTTTGAAGAATTCCTTCCAAAGCTCGTCAAAAAACATACTTCAGTTGTTAATACGTTAAAATTACTTTTCAATCATCCCCAATACAAGGATCTATTGTTCATTTACCATAAATTACCACATATATGCATAGGATATTTTAATGATATATACATACATAATACATACATACCTTCTCAAGACTGGTACTTTTTTGAATAACGTCTTTAACTCAGGAAGAATCTATTGTATTTTACCTGCTTGTTTTAGTTGTGTTCAAATACGTTTCTTTCGAATCGCTTCTACTTCTTTTTATATAAACCATATTATATTAAAATTAATTATTATTCCTTATAATTACGACTATACATAGACTGTATAAAGAATAAGAGCGACTAAATGCGAATTGTAAGATTCTAAACGGAAGTGTTCAAAAGATTCGTTACTTCAATATTGCATAGGAAATATGAGAAAAGACTAAAATTAAATAGCGAATTTATCTCGACTTAGGTAATGTTCCAATCTCAAATACGAATTCTTAACTTGAGCTTTACTGGTTTTACGCCAAAATAATTTCAGTAAGAAGGTAAAGTAACTATATTATACCGTCCATTACTTCTAAATTACAACCGTTCCGAAAATGGTAATAAAATTCCTTTCTTTTAATAATATCACTACATTTTTTCCCGGTAACATCGCGACAGATTTATCACCATATTTCTAGAGATTCCCCAACAATAGAAATATGGTATCTAGTGAATCAAGAATTATGAAAATTATTACTTTGCATCTTACAACGAACCTAGAATAATAATAAAAGATAAAACTACAAAACTGACGCCGTACTAAATCTTTTCTTCAAAGATTTTATTGCTCCGTCATATTCGTGTAGTATTCGAGTTATATTCGAGAAGTATTCGAGTAATATTCGAGTAGTATTCGAGGCATAGGTACTAAAAGGCATAAAAGCAGGTTTTACAAAGAATTCGAAAGCATCAAAAATAAGCTTTCTTACTTTAAATATAGCATCTCGTACCTCCGACGTAAATTTATCGTTTAACATTTACCAACAAACAGCAACATCGTGAAAATCTAATAATAATGGTTATAAAAGTAATTTCTGTCGAGGTGCGTACACCAAAATGCTCTCTAAGAAAATTATAAAGCCTTCGAAATTTCAAAAATTACATAACTTAATGCAAATGCTGATATGTTGCTATAGCACTGGTCAAATTCAAACAATTTTTTAAAATGTCCACCTTCTGCATCCTCGACTTGATTGCCTTACTTATGCTAGGATTTCCAAAATGTCCCTTTTTACCTAAAATCTTTGTACAATGCGTTCTTCCTGTACTTACACGTCAAGAACTAAGGCCAGCATAGGCTAATGATTTCAGAGGTCTTCACATCCTATTCAAAAATGTTCAAGTGGCTGAATTGCAATATGCAGGACCTCCTTGGTATATAAGCCAGATTATACCAACTTCATGTAGTCTTCTTCAAGCAACTCTTGTAAATCCTCCTTCAAAGAACGCGAATAGGTTTGACCATTAAAAATTAGAGACACAAAAAAGAGACCAATTTGAAAATCTCCTGTTTCTGTCCAAAAATTTAGTGAAAATTGCTACCGATGTCCAGTTGATTTAAATGCATATGGATTATCTTCTGACCATTGAAGAATGTTGTGGGAATTAATGATGAAACCTCTGCAGAATTTTGTTTCATCTGCAAACAATGTAAATACCATTTCAACAACCTTAGATTTCCTTATACATGATATGAATTGTTATCCATGAATAATTTTGCCAACAACTGTATGCGAGATATTTAATTCTTGAATTGGATAAATTTGTTCTTACTGAAGTGTCTCTTGCTCGGAAATTTTGTGATGATGAGCAACCAAATTCTCTTGCTCTACGATGAATTGGCGATTAGAAAATGTCTTGGTGTGAAGTCAATAGGAAAACCAAGTCATATATTACTTAATAAATTAAGGGAACAAGTCTACCTAAATATATAAAAAAACTTGTTAAAGGAAACACCAGCAAAACAATTTGATCGAATTATCTCCACAGAAATAGGAGATAATGTTTGGATAACTGATTTAAGAGCATGTGGAAAGGTTGTGAGTCTAGTAGAGATAATTGTAAATGAAGTAAATGGAATTTGGTCTTGGCCCCTTATAATCCAGTTTATATCAACATTACCTTCAGCGATCTTGTCAAATAATGCTTGTAGTGCACTTTTGCAATCGGCTAAATCAATAAATGATTGTGATCAAGGCAACATTCAAGATATAGGACCTTCTAATAAGAGATTAGATCAGATTAATTGAGCTGGTAGTGAACTTTGGGGCCTAATAAACGTAATCTTCATATGGAAGGTCCAAAAGAAGTATACGAAGATTTGCATATCTTAATGGGTATTGTTAATTTTCCATACATAATATAGACATCAACAAATTCCTAGATTCCTACACTCAACAAAAAAAATAGATAATACAAACAAGACGATAAAAGTGGTTTTAATAACGATGTTAATAGGCATTATTACAATTACAATTACCTTTACTAAAAAATAATCAAAAGCATAATAAATTATATTTCCAGATAAGCAATATTCATCCATTGGACGTCGAATGGATGTAAAACTTGGACGTTCACTTCATCCAATGGATGTCTATATATTGTTCGATCGACGTCCAATTGGGTATCCCGATAACACACTTTTAGACGTTCAAACTATATTACAGTTTTGCTTTATTGAAGGTTTGTACTTGATAAAAATTGTGTTTGGATAATTCTGAAAAAATTCCAATTTTATTTCAACCTGTATAGTGTTTATTCATTTTATAAGATTTCCAGAAAATATTATAAGTATCATTTATATTGATTGTTGGTTGATAAGCCAAGTAAGCGATGTATTCATCTCAGTAAATGAACCATATAGTGAATCAACATCTCCTACATCAGCAGTGATTGAATCGCTACATGTTAGTTATAAAGAGAAACATATTCCTCGCACTTTCTTGACATGAATCCACAGCATGGCACTTATAACCAAAGACGAAAGTCAGTTAGGATCGAGGCGTGACTTCGAACGTCACATCAATGCGTCAGCATTAGTAGGGGTAGAGAGGCGGCATCGCATATGCATTCTATCGCTGTCTGAGATAACGATGGAATGATGTGAGTGACCTAGGCATATGCGATGCCGCCTCTCTGCCCCTACTAATGCTGACGTATTGCTGTGACGCTCTCAGTCACGCCTCGATCTTAACCGATTTTCATCTTTGCTTATAACATTGGTTGATATCAAATTTAATTTTTCCAACAACCGTTTAGAAAACAATGGGTTTGTTCGAACCCGCAGTTCTGAGCAATTCCAGAACTAGTGCGCATGTGTATTACGAGTGCACTGTTCGAGTTGTGCAGTTCTAGAATTACAAATTCTGATAACTTAGTTCGATGCTCGAACCCCACACAGTTCGTAATCCAAATTCCGAACGGTTCTAACAGTTCCTGTAGTAGAGCAGGTATTTGTAATTCTCGCCGAACTTAAGCATGTGCAATCGTTATTACGATAAGAAAAATATACTGTCCATACAAACTATTCTTCATAACTAATTTATTTACGAAATTAAGGTATTCCGATATCTTTTTAGGTTACTCTTTTAATGAATGTTTAGATTCGCAAATTTTTAAAGCAGGAAAAAATGTATCAATTATATGTGTATGTGTTGTATTTGTTGTGTTACAGAATTCTCTATTACAAACCCATTCAAACCCAAGGTTGGTAGAATACATTTACTCCAAATGTGGTCTCAGTTTAAAAATAGCGTAGGCAATTACGTCAGTGGTGGTGGAATATAAAACATATGAGATCCACCAATTTAAATGTTGTTACGAATAAGTATATCTATTGATGTTTTAAAATAATTAAAAGTATTAAATTGGATGACAATCAATTCCGTTTAATATTTTTAGTATTTCGCTTACAAAGATATTTTTCTCTTTAAATTACTTACGGTTATTCGTGTGTGTGTAGTGTATGTATGGGGTTTTGTTCCTCTTCCCCATCCTGACCTACTCCTTTGAAATAATAAGTTGATATTCACTTGAATAAACCCCTCCAATCCCCTTCTATGACTTCTTCGGTTAGATTTCGCTTTGATTTACTTCTTTGTTGTTCTTTAGTTTTAGCACTTTTTGTTGTTAGACTTTTAAATTTAAATTTCTAAGTGAATCTTCCAAATGTTGTTTACTGTCAGATTTTCTGTTTCTAACTTCTTGTTTATCCGTTGTCCGGGTGCTGCCAATCTAACGACTTGATATTTTTAATTTTGATATTGTGATGATCGTTTTCGGTACTGTAGATGACGTAAAGGATGTTGTTGCTTGGATTTCAAATATAGTGCGTTTCGTGTGTGTGTTTATGTCATTTTTACAAATTATATTTCCAAAATGCAAATTACTCAAAATAATTCGGAACTTTGATTATCCCCTGTAAGATAACGTTAATGGAGTCTTTTTTTAAATAAAAGATTAATAATATAAATCATTAAAATGCCAGAATTCGAATAATAACCCAAAATAATTCGAATTCTACAAATTCTAATATTTTACGAATATCGATATGAAATTAATGTATTGAAGTGACAACCGATGCACTTCATGTGGGATGTCCCACTACACTATATATTACTACCAATGACAAAAATGACCAAAATATGCGTCTTTCGCCCCTCCGCCCACAAACTTTCGGTCAAGTATTGCAAGAGAGGAAGTGAGACAACTTTTAACCTTTAGAATACATACATTTTACCAACCTTGGTTCGAACCTAGTCCGATGTTAGAATTGGAATTGATAGACATGCGTACAACTACTAAGAATTTATAATTCTCGAACTCTTCTGAGGTGTCGGGTGAGAACAAACCTAATAAGTTCATTCATCTTACTATTCAGTCTTTATTATTTTGATTCATATGGAAGATTTGTACTACTGCGTTTGATTTTTTTCTTAAAGTTTCCTGCTGAAGCAACTATTAACAGACACTATTACAGGGTGGGGTAGAATGGAAGGGAGTTTTTTAAATGAAAAAAACTCAGGTATTTTTTAACTTTAAAAAAATTTTAATTACAAGAAATGAAAGTTTAGATGTTACCATTTAACAATGAAAAAGTGATATTATGTTCTGAAAATTATGTCAGGCAGATGACGTCCGTTTTCTGCAATGCACTGCTGTAATCGTTCCTCAAAGTTCCGCATCACCCTTTCGCACAAGTCGATGTCGATTGTTCTAACTTGTGCCGTGATGGCTTCATTTAACTCTTGCAGATTTCTAGGTTTATCGATGTAGGTGTCCCCATAAAAAATAATCAGCAGGTGTGAGGTCAGGGGAACGAGGTAGCCATGACACATCACCGAAATGGGAGATTACGTGTTCAGGAAAAATGCGGCGCACAACTTCCATTGAGGCTCTCGCTGTATGTGCTGTGGCACCATCTTGTTGGAACCAAACATTTCTTGTGTTAATTTTTCATCGTTGCAATTCCGGGATCAAAAAATTTTCCAACATGAAAACATATCGCTCGAAGGTTACAGTTACAGTTGCTCCTCTTGCATCTTCGAAAAAATAGGGTCCGATCACTCCAAGACGGCTCACAGCGCACCAAACTGTGACTTTCTCACTGTGAAGTGGGTGTTGATGCAGTTCACAGGGGTTTTGTACTGCCCAATATCGATAATTCTGTTTGTTAACAGAACCGCTCACATAAAAATGAGCCTCATCGCTCATCATTATTACTGGTTCATTTTCATCAGCAAAAGTCATTTGCATTCTTTCAGCGAGCTGCTGGCGTTGTGCAAAATCTCCTTCATTCAGTTGCTGGACAACCATAAGCTTATAGGGGTGAAAGTGCAGATCTTGGTGTAAAATTCTGCGAAGTGTTCGACTACTCATTCGGAGTGTTGCAACCCGTTTCCGCACAGAGCGCTCTGGACTTTTTACAGAGGCTGGTGTCCTGACCTCAGGGGGGGCGACCTCGAGGTTTCGGATTCATTGCCGATGCCGTCAATCTAAAATTTTGTACCCATCTGTTAATTGTGTCGCGTTTTGGAACGAAACCGTTACGACCAATATTGAAACGTTGACGAAAGCGCCGCTGCACCCACACTCGCCCGATTTTAAATACTCCTCAACTGCGAACGCACGATGCTCTCTCGTCCAGATAACCATTGTAACGAATGGTAAGCTGTCCTGAATCGAACGACGCCAACTGCGATCCTCTATCCCCTTCCCTTCGCATGTACTACCCGTTCTAAAAACACCCTTCCATTCTGCCTCACTCTGTATAATGCTGAAAGGACTAACATGTTACACTTAACAATAAAATAAACTATTCATTTCAATAACAATTTTATTCATGTCCGAAATACGATAAACAATTTACCATTGGTGGTATTGAAGAACATCCTTTACAACAATTTCACTACAATTACAAACATTGTAATAGTCTTCTCCTTCTAATACTTCGTATGTGTGAATGCAATCATTTGAACATTTGTATCAAGTTAAATAATCCTTAAAATTTCCTCAAAAAGCATTTTGCAAGACACCTGTTCAAAAAGCTTTTTTATACACGTTATTAATAGAACATACCCCTACAGTTTAACCAATGCAATGTCATGGTAAACATCCTGTATGTAGCACCATTTCCTTTACGAAACTAAGTAAGAACTTCACTATAAACATATATAACGTACTTACTTTTTTACATTTGTGAGAACTGAATTCAGGGTAAAATCATCGATAAACCCTATACAATTTCTAAACAGAAGTAAACGAATCTTTTAAATACGATTTATATACATAACATAAATGAAATTTATAATAATGTATACATTTAATTATTAAGTATTAATTAAAAAAAAAAAACGAAAGCCACAAGATAAAATATTATAAATCGTATACAAAAACATAAATTAATAGAGAAAAATCAATGCGCTTATTTCTATATGCTTTTCAATGTACAAAATAAAATAATATTCTACAAATGTACTTATACGTGTCTAATTGCCTTCAAAAAGCAAAAAATTTATAACTGGCGAAATATTCTATTTTGTGGCGGCGAATATACAGGGCGAGCTTTTCTTATACTTATGTACTTCTTCCTTGCATATCAAACAACAACGTTACTATTTGGGAACAAAGAATATATCTTGCCAATATCCTTTTTACGAAGATAGCTCCCTCTCCTTTTCTATACCGTACCAACCCGGATTCCATTAAAATCCTTAAGACTGCTTCATCAATTTCGATCTCGGTTTTGCTTTTTGTTTTTCGAAGTCGGCGCAACCCAATCTAGTTGCGCCCACTTCCTTAACAAGATATTGATTTGTTATCGTGAAAGACTTAAGAAAGCATATTATAAATACTTTTTTTATATATACATATTATATATATAATATAGACGTATGAAAAATTTGCGTTCTTTGTGATATATTATAATTAATTACGATAATTATACGACTATTATTATAATTACTACTAAAACATTATATGTATACATAGGTATACATTATACATAAAAGCGAAACAAGAAAACAACTATTATATTGTGGCAATTTCATTTCTTCATTATTACATTGTAATTACTGTAAAATTCTATTGTATTTATTTCATTTTTATACTGTTAAAACGCATCGATTATTTGTATCATAGCTGTTAGAAAATATTGCAGTTGTATTACTTGAAAATAAAGTATTTATCTCAACCCAAAGATGTATTTATTCGCCTTACGAAAGGTAGACATATTTTCGTAACAAATAACACTGGGGAACAACAATTTCGTTGTCTTGAATCTGTGAGTTGTTTTCAACTAACTTTTAGCCTCTGGATCCAAAAATAACCGCAGTTTTTGTCAATCACGTCAACTTTTTAAGCTACAGGATATCCTCAAAAGTCATTCAAATTGTGGATATAAAGGAAAATAAAGTAAAAACCAAATATACTGTTTATAAAAAATAATTTTATTCATACAAAGGCTATAATAGTTACTGCAAGTTAAATTGTGTTCATACAAACAGTTGTTTTTTTATTGAACTATAATTACATATTAAGGCAAAAATTTTCGCTTATAGCCTTTTCTCGAATGTTTAATTGGTGGACATTCTCGCTTGATGCTCCAACAATAGTCAGCCATCATATGTACATCCCATTTACCTTGATACCGTGCCTCCATGACCTTCAAATCCTGGCGAAATCGCTCACCCTGCTCATCACTGACTGCACCAAGATTTTCCGGGAAGTTAGCAAGATGGCTATGTAAAAAATGCAATTTGGTGCACATGTTGCAACCTAGCAGTTTGAAGCTCTCCAAGAGTTGCTGGACAATTTTGGCGTAATTCTATGCTCGTGCGTTTCCAAGATAGTCTTTAACAATGTCTTTGAATGCCAACCAAGCATTCTTTTCAATTTCTAACATTGTTCCGATGAAATGTTCGTCTTTAACAAGCTGCCGAATCTGTGGACCATCAAAAACACAAGCCTTTATCTTTTCAAATGACTAGGAAATGCCGAAATGAGATACTTGAAACAGTCTCCTTCAATTGGCAAAGCTTTAACGAATTGCTTCATGAGACCCAATTTTATATGCAGAGGTGGAAATATAATGTTCTTTCTGTCGACAAGTGGCTGATGTACAATGTTTGAATCACCAGGTTTCAGGTTATATCGTGGCAGCCAATTCGACTGCACCCAATGTTTCTCACGAGCTCTGCTGTCCCACGTACACAAAAAGCAGGAATACTTGGTATATCCGCGTTGCTGGCCAAGAAGGAAGCTAACCATTTTAAGGTCAACACAAATGATCCATTGGTGCATGTGGTATTGCAACAAATCAATGACTCTCTTTATGTATTCATATTCTTCACTCAAACGAACTGAATGGCCTATCGGGACTGAACCAAATGAATTTCCATTGTGGAGGAGAACACACTTCAAGCTCCGTTTTGAGCTATCGATAAACAGTCGCCATTCACTTGCGTTATAGGCTGAAATTCCCAACTCTTCCATTAAACCATGTACGTTATGGCAATACACAAATCCATCATCACTTCGAAAGTATTGTAGAAACGCACTTTCTCTTGATCGAAAATAGGGTACCTTAGCTCCCTTTTCAAGCAAGTTTTTCTCGTGCAGTCTTGATACTAAGAGTTCTGAAGCTTTTTTGGATAGTCCCAAATCTCGTACCAAATCATTCAACTCATGCTGGCCAAATCCATTACGAACGGAATCATCTTTAATTTCAAAATCTTCATCGTTGGGGTCACTTTGATCTTCACCAGACTCGTATTCCCGTATTTCCAAAGAGGGTAATTCATTGAAAACCGGCACTGGGATTTCGGCTGAATGAGGCACTGGGCGTATAGCTGATGGTAAACTAGGATATTCTATTTTACATTTATTTTTCTTGTTATATCCTGACGTTTTCACTATACAAAAGTAACAATCACTTGAATGATCTCTGGGCTCTCACCAAATCATAGCTATACCAAATGGAAGTTTATCACGTATTCCCTTGGTCCACATCCGTAAACCCTCAACACACTGCTTACACACTTGGTGAGGGGCCCATGATTTTTCTTGATCACCAATTTTCACTTTAAAATAGGCAAAATAGACTTGCCTGACAAATGTACTGATGTTTGCCCTTTGATTGGGAATGGTAAAGCTGCCACATATGTAACAAAACGAATCGGGGCTGTTTAAGCACTTACGACGTGAACTGGCAGAGGTAGACATTGTGTTCCGTGAGCATCTAATTTCCGCGGCTTCATCAATTTCAAGTTTTCTAATTTAATATTATGCCCGGTTTCGTTTATATGTTGTGTTACACTTAACGCTTCTATCTTCCCATATCTATAGCACCTGATGTGCTCATTGAGTCTAGTACATATCGCTCGTTGTGTTTGGCCATTATATGCTTTATTACAGTCACTACATGCAACTTTATAAATTCCGGACCTTTCTTTCATGCCCGGTTTACATTTGGATTGCCATAAGGTTTTTGAGTGTATTTCGCGATCAGAAACATACGTTCATATCTTGTCCCCTAAAATTTTACCAATACCTTTTGATATTGTGTGGAAGGGAAATTTCACAAATTTTTTGTAGCGAGTTTCTGTCGGGGTTAATGTCGTAGAATTTCTTACGTAATGCTTATGTTGGACTTTCTTAACAATGCGATCGATATCTATAGAAGAATAACCATCGCAAATAGTTACATTTTTTATGAATCTAATTGTAAGTCGTAATTGTTTCTTTTCTATAGATGTCTATTTCAAGTTTTCTATTGTTTCGGGGAGTTGATTGTTCACTTCTTCTTCTACTGTAAATTTAATAGTTTCGAATTAAGTGTCGCGAGGAAATCCGGAATAGTAGTTTTCTTGGTATCAAAGACCGCGAAAATATAGTCTTCATACCTAATCCTAATTTTAGGAAGATATACAGTGTCCTTTTTCAAACACGTTTCAAATTTACTCATGAACAAGTTGACTATGAAAGGGGACAGCTGATTGCCCATCGCCGTACCCTCTAGTTGTTCATAATACTTGTCTTCCAATTAAAAACGATTTTGGTTCATGTAGAGCAAAATTAGTCTTTTGTATTCCGAAATTTTGACATCATCAATTTTATTAAGTTTTAAGAACTTAACCAAATATTGGTTTCTGGAATTGGTACGGAATTGGTCTTCTAATTCAATATTATTTACTTTGCTTAAGTGAATTTTCTACTTCCAGGCTATCTACTTTTATAGGTAAATTTTTGTATTCGTTTACTAGCGATTTGGAAAATTTAAATGTAGGTGAAACTATAGCTGAAACTATTGGTCTCATAGATGTTCCCGGTTTGTGGATTTTTGATAGACAATACATTTTAAAAACTGTCTGGTTTGGAATTGACAGTTTTAACTTAAGGTTCGCGTTAATAACTTTTGGGCAATTTTTCAGAACCTCTTTCGTTTTTCTAATCATGGATGGCCAGAGGTTCTCGTGCTGCAGGTATTGATGATATCTCTTAAATAAGATATAAGGGCAAACAAGTTTAATGAATGCAATATTTAAATTTAAATCGATATGGAGAGAAGTATTTTTAATTGAGTTTTCTAAGTTTCCTTAAAATTTGCAGTATTTACTAAACTATAGAAATTAAACCATGGATACTACAAATTTTGCAATTTTTATTGATCTCTCTGAATATAAATCAAAATAATTGTATTATACGTTTCCTTGGTTATTGTTATTTATTTATTTTTTAATTCAAAATAGGGTCCCACTAAATATCTCAAACACTCTAGCCACCTTATATATATATATATATATATATATATATATAGACATATAAACAGTCATTGATGAGCCCGTTGAATGTATAATTCGGTCGCTGTGGAGCCCAAAATTACGTTGTTGAGCCCAGGGTCGGGCTCAACAACGTATCGAGGCGTATCTCAGCTTTAAATAGCTGGAAATAGTCAGTAGACCCTAAAACTTCAAATTTCGCGGGGGGCTCCATAGCGTACTATCCCTATAATTAAACAGACAAAATAGTTCCGGGAAGGACCATGTAGGGGGCGCCCTGATCAAATTTTATATACGGTATATACAAATAGATCAACATGACGTTGTTGAGTCCGAAATTTGGCAACAACTGCGTTGGGTTCCATAACATACCATTGATATCTAACTGTATGTTGGTAGCGGATTTATATATCGCGGTGGACTTTCTACTCTATAAGTATCATTAACCTGAATGTTATTGTTCTCGATATTTTACTATCTGTATTAATATAACTAATCGTTAGCTTACCTCTTAATAAAATTATAACACAGTTTTCTGGTAAATTCAGCAAATGATTGTTTCATATAGACGCTGTAATCATAAATTAAAATACTTGTTAGGCCAAAATAGTTGATTTCTATTACCCTGGTAAGTGGAATCAGATACTGTAAACTGTTTATTTTGTCAGTTTCTTTGACCGTACAAATTTCAACAATTTAACTTCCTCAGTGATTTATATTTGAATAGTTGTGTGTTATATCAAAGTTATACCTTTTTCTGCAAGGTCTATAAGATTTGCATAATTCTTGTGTTATTTCAATTTAGATAACCTACACACCAACATATTTTTTTCCATAAGCTCTTAGTTTTATACATGTCATCTTTCTATATCGAATATAAGTGGGAACGGTAGAAAATAAATAAAACAACATGATAACTAAAGAATTACATGTGGAAGGAATGAATAATTTTTTTAAACGAGTGACGATGTGTTAGAACAAAATTATTATTGACGGTACCAAATGGGTATGTAATGTGAAAGTGGATGGAGTTTGGTATCTGAAAGAATTAATATTCATGTTTCTGATGATTTGAATTGTAGGGTGAGAAATGAAAAGGCCGATGAATGGTTGGTCAACAGAAGGAGGAAAAGATAAATAGTAACTGTATAAAATTAATGGAATATTATCTTCTGAACAACCTAGAGATAAACACCTATTTCCATCATAAAGAAATCTATACGATTACTCAATAAACATCAATTACAGAAGAAGCATAGTAAGCCACAGTTTAATAAAAAAAAAGGCAAGTGTGTGACGTGAAGATTAAGAGAGGACCAGAGACATTTCCCGATCACTACATGCTCATGGCAAAAATTAAAAAGCGTAAAGATAAAGAGGAATCTAAAAGAGCGAGTGAAAGTGATGAACATATAGATTGGGGAAGGAGAAAAGAGTATATAGATTCATAGAAGTACCGGAGACCAACGTAGAAATGCTAGAAAAGGAAAATATAAGTATAGAGAATCTTCTGAAAGCTGCCAGAGAAACATGTGAGTTCCTAAAAACAAATTCTATAAAGCAACAAACATTATAGTTAAAGAAGTTAACAAACAAACAAAATAAGATGGAAGCAATACTTGAGTGAAAGAATAATATCAAAATATGAAAGGAAATATAGAAGGAATAAAAAACGAAATTGAAAAATATGGTTAGAAAAATCAAGGAAGCAATTTGATACGAAAGTAAAGAAAGGATAGTAGAAAATGGCCTAAAAACACTGGAAAGCGTAAACAAGCCGGAATATGTATACGAAGAGTAGGATAAGGAAATTATTACGAATGATGCGCAAACGCATGATGAAACAAAGCAGAGCGGAAAACAATGCCAACAAAAATAACTACACTGCAAAAAAACAGACCAGAGTATGGGGGGTTGTCAGGAAGTAAGGATAACAACATGAAAGAGGGAGAAGTAAAGAAGACGGTGAACTTAGCAAAAATGGGAAAATATCAAGCTATAATAGAGTGACAGCAGAAAGTTATTTGCAGCATCTAAATTAACATGGAAAGGGAGCCAATTGCCAAGGGTTAGACGAGAGTCGAGCGGTCCTAAAAAGGGTTAGAATATTTGACGACACATTTGAACTTAGGAAAATGCAAAAGACCTTACTGAGCATATTTTGCCTTTATCAATTTGTGTCAAGGTGTCTGAATGTGCCTGTTCAGATGATATCATGATTATGACAGGGAGTCAAAATTTTAATACATATGATAAGGTACCACATGAAATGAGAGTTAATACCCGAAAGATAAACGTAACGTTAACCACTGAAAAAGGAAAATTCAAAAAATAGTTGGGAATACTGTGAAAACTTATCATGCGATGGAATAGAACGTTGATAAGCAAATAAAAATTTCCGCGACAACTAAAATGATACTGTTTGATACTATTTGTAGGGCAATACTAACTTATAGTAGCCACAGGGATACCAATAAAAACCATGAAGAGTAAACTAGAATCTTTGGAAACAACTCTTTGGAATTACAAGAAAAGACAAAACGAAATACGGATGTAGAAGGACTAGATATAAATTTAACATTAAGCTAAATTGTTATGGCGTATAACTTAATACCATATCATACATCAAATATATACCATATATTGAGGTGATAAAAATGAAATGTGTCGCTTGCTCTTTTTGTATAGGTTATGTAACGTCTTCCTCTGGAGAAAGGCGTGAAAAAAATTTCAGCTTTTTAATGAATGCAGTTTTTTAATATTTATTTTCTGTGTCTTTTCCCTAAAATATATGGACTACAAATGTAACATTAGTCAATTGCTCGTATTGACTTGTTTGTGTAAGAATGGAATGTCGAAGTGGTTAGCGATGAATGCAATATATTCTATAATCATTAATTATAGATTGGTGGGATCATCGCTTACAAATAAACAAACAGAAAAAGAATATGGGAGGCCAATGAAAACAAAAACAGGAAAATCCAGAAAAACATGGAAGAATGTTACAACTATTACAAGACTATTCGGAATCGAGGAGTAACAGTGACGGAGACTAAATGTGCGACGCGAAATAGCGATAGGAAACAATGTGTGCTGAAGGGACTAATCATTCGTTTTGCACTGTGCAAAATTGTTTAACACATGATAAATTCAAGGAAAAACAGCAGCCAAGAAAAATCACAGCTATTAGACATTTTCCAAAAAGCAAGGTAGTCTGTTAATAGGTACTGTATCACATTAGCTGGCGCAAAATTATTCAAAGGCATTATGTGATAATGTACGGCGGGAAATTTGGGAAAAAACGACTTCATAAATTACAACTATCAAATCTGGCTTTGTTTCAACCCATACATTTCCCATGTCCTTTCTTCAAATGATTTTTAATTGAAATTTTTAAAGTACTCCCGGTTTTTCCTCTTTTTAAGGTAACAAACTGTAACAGTAATTCACTATCTTAGTTCATTCCGTATAGAAGCAAGGCATTGGCCTTGCTTCTTTCTGGTTTTCCTGTATTTCTTTCTGGTTTTCCTTATTTCACCTTTCTATATCACATAACAACAATGATACATATAAATATTCAATAATAAACGCATTGCAAGTAAATCACATTTACAGCGCAAGTCAGTTGCGCATTCTTCTTGCAGACGCTGCATAAGATAGATCGTAGCTTAAAAGAAAAAAAAGAAACACAGATTGGAGGTTTGGCAACGTTGCGGGGCTCCATAACGTACCTAAGATATAAACAAATATACAGTCGGGTTCCAAATAATACCGTTGTTATATCTGGGTTCCATAAGAACATGTTCATACCTAACTTTTTAATTTATAGGAATTTTTTACCCCTCTCTTGGTGCGCTGGCTTATATCAAATAGAATTAAAGAGGGAGCTGAGGTATACTCTTCTATCTCATCGTTTAAGGCCGGGATCATCAGCGACCCGACAATATATCGGGCTCATTAACGTACTGTTTACAAGTATATATATATATATATATATATATATATATATATATATCAAGCCCATTCTAATTAAGAAATTAAGCCGTCGGTCTTCCAAAGAAGACATTACAAGCGTTATAAGCAGATGTCCGATTACCCTTTCTCCTTTCCATTCTAACAATTAAGACTTCTTGTAAAAACCGTTTCGTGACCGCCGTATACAAACCCATCACCAATGATATGGCAACATTTTAAATAAACGTGAACTGTGAACTGTTCTTTATTTAACTTGGCGTGATAAGAGCGTCAACTGGCCGGATCGTCGACTAGTTTGCCTCGAAAATGGGCAATAAATACACCCTCCTATGGTGTCTGATCGCGTTCTTCGCGAACATCTGCCTAGCAGTACCAAGAGACTACCTTTACGATTACCACGACGCGTCAGTCCTGCCAAAAGGTGACGACGATTCTGAAGAAGTGCGTTTGATCGTGCCGATTATCTATTACGGAACTACTTTCAAGACAATCTATGTGAGTATATCATTATTATTGTGGTTGTTATTCTTCCTACATGTGAAGAAACGAGAAACTATGTGTGTTAATTTTTTTGTTTTAATAGGAAAACTAAAACTCTTGTACTGGTTATACTTTCGTGACAAATATACAAGGTTATCTTAGTGTGTCAAAAGGTCCGGTCAGTTTCAACAGTACACATATAATAGCTACTATTGTACATTAAAAGGTTGTTGATCTATGGGTAAAAAATGGATCTGATAACGTATTTTTGAGTGTACGGTTTCTAATCTCGTCTCATTGATAAAATTGTTAGAAAAAATATATATCACTTACTTTCGAAAAATTACAAAGTATGTAATATGATTATATATCATATCAATACTTTGGGTATTTCCCCTTATTAATTATGTTTAAGAAAATAATTAATCAGCAAACTTATTAATCCTATTAATAGACGGTACTAACAGCAATAGTATAATCAAATTGATTAGCAAGTTATTTCAGTATGAAATAGAACTGATGCAAAACAGAATCATCATTATCATCAATTTTGAAATACAGGCTTCTATATTATTGTTTCGCCCTTCATTTATTTATTTATCAGTAA
Source organism: Dynastes maya (assembly GCA_029619315.2). NCBI lineage: Eukaryota > Metazoa > Arthropoda > Insecta > Coleoptera > Scarabaeidae > Dynastes > Dynastes maya. The sequence continues at coordinate 74,542,003 of JAROYE020000002.1, forward strand.
TGACTAGAGCAACGCAACTGCGCTGAAAGCCAGTGGCGGACGCATAAAAGTTTACACAAAATAAATGAAGTGTGATACGTGCTCAAACACTTACCGTTGTAAGAGTCCTCCGTGAAATCCAAAGTGGATAATGTCTATTTAATATTTATAACATTAGATATGTTTCCAAAGTTGTTTCGGCAAAGTGAGTGCGGCGTGAAGAAAAAGTGTTTTTGTATGCCGAAAACGAACGTTCTACATCTAGTGACGTTATATTTGCGTAAGTAAAATAATCTTTCAAATAACTATACGGTTCTGTTGACGCACCTTCACAAATTTGTCTTAATGTGCCAAAATCAGAGTCTTTATCTAAAACAGTTTCAAACCTTTCTAAAACACAAACATTTCTTGCGTCTTCTATCGCGCATAGCTGTGCGTGAACATGTTGCACTATTTGCAAAGATTCCACTAACGACACCGAAGAATTTTGTAGTTTTTCTATCGCATCCGCTAGTCCCGCGTAATTGTTCTGAATAATTTCCAAATCTGTTTTAACTTGACTATCCTGAAATTTCAAGCGACTTACCTTGACAACCGAATTCTAAAATCACGTTCTTTATATTCTCAAAATATTTAAGATAATAAAATGCAGTCTCTAACCATGTTCCCCAACAAGTAAGAATAGGTTGTGGTGGTTCAGGAATACCGGGGCATAGTCTATGAAATTCCCGAATACGTTTTGGGGATTTTACAAACACAGCTTTTGTATGTGCTACCAGAGCGTCTACCTCGGGATAACATTTTCTGATACTATCTGCTACGAGACTGAGAGTATGAATTTTACGTGTAATATGCAACAAGTTAGCACAATGTTTTTTAAGAGATCGACCTACAGCAAGCATGTTTGCGACACCATCACTCATAAACATCAACAGTTAATTTGTTGAAAGTTCAAACTTTTCCAATGTATTTAACACCAGCATTGAATTTACTTCGTCAGTGCATTGTTGTATTCGTCTGAAAGCCAGTAAAATTGAGGGTGACGGTCGATGAATATCCCAAAAAACATCACTTTCCCAGCCGACGGACAGTCCTCGAGAGCCTTCGCAGTTCACAGTTTCGACCGCACCTTAGCTTCAGAAGTGTACTGATGTGTCCAAATTTCATCTACATTTAGCAACGCCAAAACTTCGACTTGTTTCGCTTAAACTGCTTCACCAGGCCTTTGGAAATGTCTATTCGAATGCGTTTTTGGTCCTGAGTCAGTAAGCGCAGCACCCAACCCGCGGTTAGCTCTTTCATGCCCAAATCTTCAGTCAATATATGACTAACTCTTTCGAGATACCCACAGCTTCTACTCTCTCCAAAACCTTAACCTGACGGTCATCTAGCATCATTTGGTGAACTTTTCCGATGTTATCCGCAGTGGATGCAGTTTTTGCAACGTTCACCGTCAACCAAGCTAGTACGACCACGAATTCAGCTGCCCAAAATTTCACTGTGACAAATGATGGTGCAAAGTCACCTTAGATAACATCCATCAAGGCTTTAATTTGCGTAGACGTATTGCCTTCCAAATGCAAGAATCCAATGACGCCTCGATATTCGATTTTTTCAATTTTTACAGAAACACTGACATCGACTGACACAAAGGACTGTTAAACACCAACTGAGTGTCCAAGATTTATAATACGTTTTTCCACTGTAAAACGATAGTAGTATTCGTAAACACCATACTGATGAGGTGTTCTCATATTTAAAGAGTGTCCAATTTCAAGATATTCACTGCCAAAGTTTTGAAGTATCAAATGTTATTCTTTCTCCATCTGCACCGGTTATTTGATTTAAAGCCTCTCATCAACCAATGTTGGCTTGTCCACTATTGCAAACTGGATAACCTTTGGTAAATTTAAATATGTATCTTAGTTGCTTATAGCATAAAACATTTTCAAAATCTAAGATTCCCCACGCATCTTTCAATCTTCTGAATTTTGCTCCATGTCACCTTCTACTAATTAAGATTGATGAGATTATTTGCCAAAAATACTAGTCTTAGTATCCAATGAAGACATAACTAAAAACAATATCTATAATATGTTTCCAAAATATATATTTATACATCGCTAATAAGATAATAGTTAACCATAATTTTTTATCGCAAGCTTGTTTATTGTCAATTATCAATTTGCAAAAAAAAAATAACATCAGTTCCATTCATGAATATCTAAAGATAACATAGTTTGCGCATTTAAGACATACCATAAAAGTGCGTAATTGTTTATAATTAGATTTGTCATATCCTGATTAAAAATATCTATCCTATTGCTCTAACGCGTCCTTCTCTAATTTCTAAAGAAAAGAAAAAGGAAAACAATACAAATCTTTAACAAAAGTAAGCGATAACTCGTTTGATACAAATCGCTATTCCTCTTTTTTGCCATTCTCAAGACGTTTTACGATCGGCTACATAAATTGAACAACCTTCTTCGTGAACTGTAGCATATCTCGCGATCCAGTAAACCATCCTTTGTCTTCCTCTTCGACACAACCTTTCCCAGGTTACGATTCTATCACGGCGAATGGAAAATTGATTCAACTGGAATTGTTGGAGAAACCTCGACGTTCGTTTTGCTTTTATATCTTCGAAATGTACGAAGATCTTGTGGTGGGAGTGCAGTTGAGCACATCCACCACATGCAATATCTCACCCAAACGATAGCCAACAGGTAATAAATTCAGATAAATATAACAGCGGGGTTTGGGGATTGTTGTTGTGGTGGTTTCTGGTAGTATATTTCCATGATAAATTTTTCGTTTGAGTTGTGAAATAAGGGATGCAGATTTTTAATCCATTTAAAGAAAAATTAAAGACAAAGAATTAAAATAATTTCTTATGGGACAACTTAAACAGAATCTAAAAAAGGATTACATTGCAAAGTGACAAGTTTAAATTTCGATATTGATTCCTATTCTTTAACTTGTATGTGAATTATAATGGTGAGAATCTAAAATTTTATTCTTTTTCAAGTTTGAATCACTCAGATTTACGAAACTTTCAAGATGCTGACGACCAACAAAATTTTTTCCACTGTAATGCCGCATTTGCTGTAACATGCTGATAACTAGTCCGGGCACAGAGAGCTTCGCGTCAAGTTAGAAGTGACCCATATGTATGCAGATGAATCGGCACGAGCTACCTTAGCAAATGAAATTATTGATTTATTGCAACAGTTTCTCATCAACCCTTCGCAGCGTCTAAGGTACGCAAGGAAAATAAAGGACCGTTGGCTAATAAAGTCACTAAATTTATCGGTGAATTTCCGAATTTGAACTCTAATGGAACTAAAATATTCTGTAGATTTTGCAAAATACCTTTAATTTGCTGTGACTATGTCTTGATCAGACGACGGATTGTAAAAAAAATGTTGAAAATTGTTAAATTGTTAAACCGAAATTTGCAATTTTATTAGCTAGCAAAAGACTAAAAAAGTGTAGTGACGAAGCAATTACAGGCGTAGTACTCGATACGTTACATGAATTTCAAGTATCAACTAGTCAACTGTTGACGTTTATGGGCGATGGAGCAGTGACAAAGTGTAAGGGACTTTTACATGTTACGTGTAAAGTTCATGCTTTACATCTTGTAGCAAATACAAAAAAATCTCCCAAACGGATTCGAGCATTTCATAGGCTTTGTCCCGGTATTCGTGAATAACCACAGCCGATTCTTTCGCGTTGGGGAACATAGTTACAAGCGGCTTTGTATTATTCTGAACATTCCCAAGAAGTAAAATCTGTGATTTTACAATTCGACCCTGACGAAGCTACAGCTATTAAGGGGAGCCAAAAAGGATTTCTAGATGTTTCTGTTGGAACAGATTTAAAAAGTATTAGCAACAATTATAAACGATTATTAGACGCAATAGAAAAATTGCAAAATACTGGGTTGTCGTTAGTAGAATCAGGGCAAATCATGGACGAAGTTAATACATTGCTACACGGTATAAACGACGCAAAAAACGGTCGCGTTGTAGCAAAGTTCGACAGTGCTTTAAAAAAAATTCCCATTATACGAGATTGAGACAAATGTGTAATTGTCCATCTGCAGATTCATTAACTAACTCTAAGGATTATTTTAATTATGCCTGTGTTACTTCCGTAGATGTTCAACGGTCTTTCTCGAAATTTAAGAACATTTTTTCATCGCAGCAACCTTCACCGAGACAAATATGGAAACGTACCCTATGGTGCAAGTTTTTCAACAATCCTATCCACACTGTTAAGATTTTACGTTTATTTACTATATTATTATTGAAAAAACTACTTTGTTTACTTTTTACTGTTACTACATTATATATACAAATAATACACTGGGGTATTGATTTCAAAATATCACTTCTGTCGGCTGTAAGTCACACATCCGCTATTTATAATCCGCAGCCCATGCAACTGACCCGATTCTGTTGCGAAGACCGATTGTGCCCGGCTTACTGATAACAAAATACAAAAATTCTAAACTTAAACACGTTTTTCTACATATAGATTAGTTTAAGTGAAACAGTATGCATACAGGTGTCCTCTTTAGAACCCCAGGCCAAGTCATTCAAGAATATTTTGACTCCTTTTCTGCCACACGAGGAAAGGTGCCTCATTCTAATAGATCTGTCTTTATAGAATTCAAATGTACAAGTCTTTCTGTAAAATGCGAATTTTGTAAACGCCCAACAGTAATCTGCAAGTATTCTTGTACACCATTGTCCCTTGTACCTCTATTCCTAATTGCTTTAAAATCTCAGCAGTTGTACCAATCCATAAGAAAGACAGCAAAACCAGTATTAACAACTATAGATCGATATCTTTAATATCAAACGTTGGCAAAGTTTTTGAATACTGTGTATTAAACAGACTATGGTCCTTCCTCAACAAACACAAGATTTTACACAGTAATCAGCATGGGTTTACAAAAAAAAATCGACTACAACTGCTTTGATATCGTTCTATATCATTATCATAGAAGAGATTGACAAAAAACATTTCTCTCCATCGATTTTCTGCGATTTTAGTAAAGCTTTTGACTGCGTACAACACGAAATCTTGTTGGACAAGCTTTACAGTTATGGAATTAGAGGTACTGTGGCTGGTTGGATAACGTCTTACCTTAGCGGTCGTCTGCAGTATGTAACAGTAAGTCATATGTGTGAGAATAAACTTCAAAGGTATAAGTCGACATATTTACCTGTCCTTCATGGAGTAGCCCAAGGATCGGTAATCGATCCCCTATTATTTAACTTATATACTAACGACATATATAATTTCGTCTCTAACGCACTGATCTACATGTATGCAGATGACACAACTGTTTTACTCAGCAAAGACAGTCTACCAGAAACAGCAAGGGCCAGCAATGAAGCAATTCATCTCCTCTATCAATGGTTTTCTTCTAATAAATTAAAACTAAATGAGGACAAAACTTATTTTCTACTGTTCCATACTCGTCAGCGTGTTCAAAATATTCACTGCAACATACTAGTTGACAACAAATCGATAAAGCAGATAAATAGTACAATGTTCTAAGGAGTAACTATACAAGACAATATGTTGTGGGAAGACCATTGCACCAAAGTTAGCAACATCCTTCATACTAAGGCGTTTCTCTTTAGAAGTCTTCAACATACTTTAAGTGCTGATACACTATTAAGCGTATACCATGCAGAAATGCAATCAAGACTGGCATACGGAATCCTACTTTGGGGCTCATCTCCTTCGGCGAAAATCGTTTTCCTTGCACAGAAACGAATTATTAGAATTCTCGGAAACCTAAATTCAACCGATTCCTGTAAACCGATATTTATGGCATTAAAAATTCTAACGGTTCCATCTTTATACATTTTAGAAGCAACTCATTACATACACAAAAACAAAAATGATCTTCCAACCAACAGCAGCATCCATCAACATTATACCCGCCATGCCTGTGACTTGTGTATACCTAGATGCGATTTACATCTGACCGATAGAAGCCCACAGCACTTGGGTAGGAGGTTATACAACAAGCTACCTGATTACCTAAAAGGCACAGCACCTTTCAAGCAAAATGTAAAAAACTTTTTAGCCAAAAAATGCTGCTACAGTGTTGACGATTCCTTAGCGGATACTATTTGCTAATTCATTACGGTTTAAATTACGTTTCTCCTTCTAAATGTTTTAAATGTTTGTATTTGTTTTTTAGTTTAATAGAGGTGGTGGACTTTAGTTTAGTTTACTTTAGCTTTTTTTACTTGCCTTATTATACTTTTTTTTTACGAATTCTGTTATCCATGGATACTTGGAATTAATAAAGATTATTATTATTATTATTATTATTATTATTATTATTCCGTTGCAGAAATGTCTTGGTCCTTCCTTTTTACAAAATACAGTTGTTTACTGCTTCACCTTGTTTATCTCGTGTGGTAAATAAAGAATTACGAGAGTAGACTGAAAAGTTTCAAGCTTCAACATGAAGATGGCGTTACTCGTATAATTGCGCATGCGTTGAAAGGTTTTTTTGAAAATTCCGGCCATGTTGGACGCTTAGTTGTTGTTTAACAGTAGTTTGCGTCAATCAATGTAAAAATTGAAAAAATCGAATAGCGATGATGTTTACAGCGACTCCGCACCATCATTTACCACAGTTCAATTTTGGGCAGCTGAATTTAAACGTGGTCGTACCAGCTTGATTGACGATGAACGTTCGCGACGGCCAAAAGCTGCAACTTTTACCGATAACATCGGAAACGTTCACCAAATAATGCTATAAGACCGTTGAATTAAGGTTTGGGAGAGAGCAGAAGCTATGGACACCTCGAAAGAACGCGGTTACTTACAGGACCAACAACGAATTCGAATGAACATTTCCAGAGCCCTGTTGAAACAGTTAAAACGAAATAAATCGGAGTTTTGGCGTAGATTAAAACTGTAGATGAAACTTGGATATACCAGTACACTCCTGAAGACAAGACACAGTCGAAGCAGTGGACTGCGGAGGATGAATCTAAAAGAGACGAAGACTGCTCCATCGACCGGGAAAGTGGTGGCGACTGGTTTTTGGAATAGTCATGGAGTTGTGTCAATCGACTATCTTGAATCAATGACAAACATTCAGGAATTGGGGTTTTAATTGATAGACCATCCACTATTCACCAGTTCTGGCCCCCAGAGGCATTTTCCTGTTTCCTAGGCTCAAAGCTTCCCTCACAGGACAGAGATTTTTGTCGAATGAGGAGGCCGTCACATCAGCAAACGCATATTTTGAAGAACAAGATGCCAATCACTATTTGGGTGGATTAAAGAGAGAAGAGTACCGCTGGGAAAAGGAGACTACGTTGAGAAATTAAACCGAATTTGACAAAACAAGATTCTTGCTTCTGTGTTAGGTTAGAAACCTCAGACTACCCTCGTAATATCTAACAGTTCGAAAGTTCATTATTGTTGAAAGGAAATCTCACATCTACTTATTAGTTACACTGCTAAATCGTTTGTTCCTCCTGTATAACACGAATCAATATTTCACTGTTACTTTTAGCAATCTTTCTCTACAAAAAAAAAAATGCATTCAACTTATCGATTACTTCTACAGGTAAACAGCAATGGAATCTTATCGTTCCAAACCGAGATTCCATTGTTCTTCAACACAGAATTTCCGTTAGACTATCCAATCATAGCCCCTTTATATTCGAACGTCGACACAACGTCCGCCGGCAGGATATCCTACCTAGAAACGGACGATCGAAGGACGCTACAAACGGCAGCAGAAAAGATCCGAGATTATTTCTCCGACGCCACCGATTTTAACCCGACGAGCGTCTTCATAGTCACGTGGGAGAACGTCGGATACCACAATAACCAATCGGATAAACTAAACACTTTTCAAGTAGCTATTATTAGCAACAACGACGACAGTTACGTGGAGTTTTTGTATCCGGAGAACGGGATACAATGGATCCAAGGTACCGGCGATGGTTCGGGATTACCGGACGCGAGAGCTCAAGCTGGAATAATAGCGCCCGATGGAAGATTCTATCTGCTTCCTGGATCTGGCACGGATAAGGTTTATATGCTAGAAAGGTACTGAAGTTCTTGGGTGATTGGTGACGATAATAAACATTTTTGTCCTTTTTTTATTTCAGATGGTCGAATATCAATATACCAGGAGCTTGGTTGTTTAGAATTGGTATTGTTTTCGATGAGAACAATGTGGAAGTACCGGATGTAGTTGAAGGTAAGAAGTTATGTTGTAACTTGTAACATCTTATCAATTGAATATGGCAAATTGACAACAATACCTACGACAGTATGTCTTTTTTTTCCAAAGCAATGTTAGCAAATTAATTATAAAAGGTTTTATTATTCAAATAGATCCTGATTTGCAGTAAAATGTGTGTCTTAAGCTGCATTCATACAGTGCGGTCCTAAAGTGTCCCCCTCCCATGCTAACTTTTGAATGACAGAAGCTAACGTCTTCAGAAAAAATGCGTCGATTTCTATTTTTTGTGAGTTATCGGCATTTCAATTGTATTTCCGGTTTCACCGGTAGTATCGTCAACTTTCTCTTTTTAAATAATACACCCTGTATATTTTTATGTTTTTGGAAAGGTAATCAAAAGACGAATTCAACGATAGCACATATATTATACTTCAGCTTAAGAAATATGACGATATGTAGCAATAAAGACTTTTGTTAATCTATTTTTGTTGTTACGCAAAGTTGGCTAGGAAAGAGCGCCAAATTGTTTTTTTTGTGACGCCATGCGACAACATGCACACAATATAGGTACATTTGCGTGAGTTATATGAAGTTGAATAGTTCCAACAATTCAGCTTGTTATACTTTTGAAATTGTCTGGCAGTTTATTATATGCTTTAATGGACAAGAACCAATGATTTCTTTCATAAAAAGATAATTTATGCTTAGGAAAACGGCCAAATAACTCCTCTTCTGTTGATTTTCTTCATATTGTAAATCCTCAAAATTAATGGAATATCTTCCTGCAACAAGTAACGGCATAATTTCGGAGGTATTTCTAGCATAATTCATCGTCAATTTGTATTTGGAAAAGAATTATTAAAATTTGCTGTGGATGAAACAATCGCCATCGCGATTAAAATCCAGGAGTAGAAGGACGCCAATTAATTTTCGGACTTTGAGTCCGAAGTTTTCAACGAGGTAACACGTCCTTGACTGTGTTCCAAGTCTCAAAGTGTTCAATATTTCAAATTGTACTATAAACTCAAGGTAGAAGTGAAAGTTGATTTGTAAGAATAGGTAGGTTTCATATATAACATCGTCATAAAATTCAGGTTAGTTTTCAATTTTCAATTTTAGTTTTCATTAAATTCCATTAATTGATATTAAAATTCATTTAAATTGTATTTAAAAGTGTTTTAGAACACTTCCGAACCTTCAGTTCGTGTAATTAATTAACTAATTTGCGAAAAATTAATTTTTGTCAACAATTTCCCACATTCAGAATATTTCAATATGTATACATGGCAGCAGAAAATCCCCATTAAGGTAATGTGGGGCTTGTAACTAATCCTATAACTCACATCATTAATTACGCGCTTTTATACCCAAAAAATCCTAATCAAATATGGTGTTGAACTGCATGGCATGGTTGCATATGACAGTACTGAGTGGAATTGGACAAAATACATCACAAATACATCAAAGCTGGCTTCTGATTTGAGTCGGCCAGGCACATAACACACAGGAGCCACTTTCTTACACAAGTTATCAACATGATCACTCCAGCTACATCTATAGTCGATTCAAAATCATAGAAATGTTGAATTTTGAACTTGGGCAATAGTATCAGCATTTTACCTTATTAAACTTGATTCCCGTCTACCAGATGAAGTTGTCCAAAACTCAATGAAAGCAGTTTTTTACTATTTAAAATCAAATCATTGTCAAATAGATATTTGGTTATAGAAACTAAACTATTGCTCGTGTGCTCAATGGCATTTAGTTTGTCTCAACTTTTCTCAAAAGGCATATCGTTTATATAATTATATATAATAAAGGGCCAACCACGCTGGTCTGCGGTACACCTCTTTTCTAGGCCAGTTCATGCGAATAAAACTTATTTATGTTTACATAATGTCTACCCTCCAGATAGCTTCCAAAGCACTCCAACACTTTACCCCTTACTCTATAATAGTACAGCTTCTCAAGCAATATCTAATAGTTAAGATTGAAAGCTTTCATTGAATCCAATAATATACCTACGCACGTTTTTCCTTTATCAATATCGCTGTACTTTAGAAAAGAAACTATGACGCAGCTGAGGCATTACGACCCGCGCGAAAGTCTAATTGAATATTAATTAAAATATTTTTTTTTTTTTTTTTGAGAAACCGTATTACTCTTGTCACCATTACTTTCTCAAATATTTTGGGAAGAACTTAATAAAGATATTCGACAGCAATTCGATACTGACTGTTCCGATCCGCCTTTAAATGAAAGCTGAATTTTTTGAAATCTTTAATTTAATTGAAAATTTCCCTTGTACTACAGAGTTATTGATAATCTGCACTAGAGGACAAACAATCTCACAAATACATTGCTTCAATATCCGTACGAGTACGTATTTTTAAAATTATTTACAAAAAAGAAAGAGCTCACAGCAAGATGAGAAATAGTGATCTGAGAGGAAGACCAGCGATCGAATGGCAACAAGTCATTTGCAATTTTGTTATAATGTTCATTGAAACATTCCGCGACTAATTTTGGATCACTGATAACTTCACCATTTATATTTAGAGTAATCTCCTTGCATCTTTGTGTTTTACTCTATTTATTATAGACCAGGCCGTTCTAGTTTCATTTGACAGGCCATACATAAAACGATAGATTAGATGCAATGTTCCTAGTAACGCAGTGAAGCCACTAAACTACCCCCATCTCGCATCTTGGCTAAGTTGTTTGGCAATATGGTGTTATAGCGGGAATTTTGAAATTTAATTAAAAAATATGTAGCTTGAACGTAGATTGAATTGGTTTTATGGTAACTTCAAGCTCGGATTATGAAAAAATGATAAATTGTGACCTCACATAACACGAGCTTGAAATTATAGCAGGCATAACTTGTTATGGTGTAAACAGTTATAAAACCAATTCATACGAATGCTACATGTTCAAAACAAAGCAAGAATTGTATTACAACTTAAGAAAAAATATGCAGATGTTATGACTTACAGCATTATGCAATGAACAAGTCATTGTGATAAATACAACTCAAGGAAACCCTGCAAGTAAATAATATATGCACATATAGAACTAAACATAAAGAAGGTCAACAGAATCTTAAAATTACGAAATATATATTATTCGTGCTTCCGTTTTAAACACAAATCTGTTGCTGTTTGGTATGGGGCGGAATTACAAGATAGCCCGTTGATCTCTGCCAGTTAAAATATTGTTAACGCCTTTCGTGGCCTTTAAACTACTGGAGTAACTGAAAACATTCCACACTGAAAGAAATAGTCAACCCAATTCATTGAAATCTGTATTTTTCTTCTTCATTTTTTTATCTTATTACTAAAGTTCGACAAACGCGTGCTACGGCAGAAGCGCCGAGAGGGGATTTAGGTCGATGGTGAATAATTTAATAGCATCTACCAAAAATTGTGTCCGAAACTTCCACTACCACCTCAGCCTGTAATAACTCGATAGGGAACATGGCTCCAGGCAGTATTTTATTATCATAAATATTTCGCAAATGTGAAGGATGTGATTTTAAAATTCCAATCAAATGAATCTGCAGCGATTCGAGAGAGTCAGCAACTTTTTTTCCAATTCGGACGTTCAATTACAAATAGATGAAATTTCCATAAATTATTCTGCAGTTGTACAAGCTATATCGCTCTTACAAAACAGTCACTTATCTTTACGAGACTCACTAAATACGTTAGATAATTTACAAGCCGCTCTAGAAAGCTTGACGGATCCTTTAGGATTAGATGTCGCTCAAAAATTTCGTGCAGTTTTAAATAAAAATCCCGATTTACAAATGGTTCGGTCTATTACTGAAAATAAAGAGTGCACAGAAGAGATAAAGGAATATCTGAATTACGCAAATCTTATTTCGCTAGATGTAGAAGGATCATTTTCGAAATACACAAAAACGTCTTCAGACCAACGTCGAAGATTAAGTGAGTCGACAATGGAAGCGTTGCTTATATTGCAGTTTTACGCGGCTTACCGGGGTAGTAGTATTTTGTCGCAGTGGATATCAAGACGTTAATAAAAGGTAAGAATATATTATTTTTTAATAATAGTGTCTCACGTACCTGCTTTTGCGCGATACGCCTCTGACGTTGCACTCGTTTGTCGAACCTTACTTATTACACCTAACCCATCAACCATATTTCATATTCCCTTCCATTTATAATACTTTGGAACAGCATTTGCATCCCATCCCAATCCAACTACAACTACCTTACTACTGCATCCCCCTATTTACATCGGAAATATCAGCTGTTAATCTAAAACGTATAAGGTATCCAGTATAGCCACCTAATTGATATGAAATTCCCTTTGGCGGATAAAAGCTATTTCCCCCCAGGCCGACTGGCCTTAGAGCGGGGGTACTACAAATTTATTTTAACTCCAGATAACGATAAACGTGGAGAAACGGCGAAGTTATTCCTCTTTAGTTCATCTTCCTATTTTCGTAACTCTTCAAAATTAATGTAAAATTCTCCTACAACAAACAACAGGGTAAATTCAGAGGTATTTCTGGCAGAGTTTCGTAAATTAAATATCTATCGTAACGTTATTAAGTAGAACGTCAGTGAATTTTGTCATAACTACGTTGTCAGTTATATTTTAGAGCATAAATTCGTCTAGTTTGAGTCATCTAGTAGCGTCACTAGATTCATTCTCCCATGCTACTTCTAAAAATAACTTTATTTGTCAAAAATTCATCGTTAAATTATATTTGGGTAGATATCAAAATTTGCTGTGGGGAGAAACAAACGCTATCGCGATTAAAATAAAAGAGAAAAGGGACGCCAATAAATTCATCAATTCTGGTTAAACTTTCTTCGATTTACTAGTATTTTGGCTACGGTCCCAATTTAATGTGTCCGATATAGAAATTAGAGAACAAATTCAAGGTAGAAGAAAAGGTTGGAGGTTAGAACAGGCAGATTTCCTGTGAATGTCATAAGGAACATAGAGTTGAGACGACGTCTTCGATAAATCAATGTTAGTTTTATTTTTCAATTTTAACATTCGTTAAATTCCATTTATTGTTCTCAAAATTCATTAAAAATTGCCGAAAGAACATCAAAGATTACTCCCGAACCCCACAGAAGAGTTAAAAATTTACAAAATTCTAATTTTTTTAACAAAAATCCCTAAGATAAAACATTTCAATACAAGTATATAATATACAATTATTTCTGATACTAGTTATAGCTTGTTTAATGACCATTTCGGTCTAACATCAGAAGAACCATCCGTCAATAACTCATTTCACGCAAAATTACGACCATACAATGCATTTAACTTCTCCGATAAAACCTTCTTGTGAATCTAGACGGAAGCTTGTTTATTATAGAGATTAAAACTGTTTTACCGCCTTACTATTAACGATAGAACAGCCAGACATAAACGCGGCCACACAAATCGCTCATATCGATGTTGTGCAAATAAACATAGGATCATACGCAAACAAGGCTTGATTCATACGTTCCAAAAAAGAAATTTGTTTACAGCCGCTGTCAATGCCGTTCTAGTATCAAATAGTAGAACCATTCAGTAAGTATGGCGAAGATAAACGTAAAATTCACAGCGCAATGATCCTATTAAATTCGGAGGTGGGGAGATAATATGATAGTGAATAATTAGAAGGTTTCATTGTCATTTAATGATTAGATGATTAGAACATGATGCATGTCTCAAAATGCAATAGACAAACTGTATCTTATTATTTTCTTTTCATTCTTATTTATAATCGAATCATCTCATAAAAAATTACACCCTTGAAATCATATAAAACTAGATGCCGCGAAATCGAGCAATATCGCCTTTTAAATTTATTTATGCAGCCATTGGCACTAATTACTAGAGTTGCTCAATTTGCGTCAACAGCCAGTGGCGGGCACATAAAAGTTTACACAAAATAAATGGTCAGAAATAAAATATAATACGTGCTCAAACACCTACCGTCTTAAGTCTTCCGCGAAATCACAAAGTGAATAATGTCTGTTAAATATCTGCAACATTAGATGTGTTTCCACAGTTGTTTCGGCAAACCGAGTGCGGCGTGAGGAAAAAGTGTGTTTATATGCAGAAAACGAACGTTCTATCTCTAGTGACGTTATATTTGCGTAATTAAAATAATCTTTGGAACAACTTAACGGTTCTGTTGACGCACCTTCACAAATTTGTCTTAATGTGCCAAAATCAGAATCTTTCTCTAAAACACTTTCAAACCTTTCTAGTACACAAACATTTTTTGCGTCTTCTACCGTGCATAGCTGTGCGTGAACATGCACTATTTGCAGAGATTTTGTAATTTTTCCATTGCCTCCACTAGTCCGAAGTAATTGTTCTGAATAGTTTTTTATATCCGTTTTAACCTATCTTGAAATTTCGACTGGCTTTCCTTGATAGCCGCAGCTTCCTTTGGATCGAATTGTAAAACCATGCTCTTAATGTTCTCAAAATATTTATAATAATAAAACGCGGCCTGTAACCACGTTCCCCAACGTGTAAGAATATGTTCTGGTAGCTCAGGCATACAGTCTGTGAAATTTGCGAATACATTTTAGGGATTTGACAAACACTGCTTTTGTATACGCTATTAAAGCGTCTACCTCAGGATAACGTTTTCTAATACTATCTGCCACATGACTGAAAGCATGAATTTTACACGTAATATGTAACAAGTTAGCACAATGTTTTTTAAGAGACCGGCCTTCAGAAAGCATGTTTGCGGCACCATCACTCATAAACATCAACAGTTGGTTTGTTGAAAGTTCAAACTTTTCCAATGTATTTAACACTAACTTTGAAATTACTTAGGCAGTACATTGTTGTAATCGTCTGGAAGCTAATAGAATCGAAGGTGATGATTGATGTGGTTCCATTATACATACCATTACATTAACCACAGAATGTTTTTTACGATATGTTGTTTCGCCCACACATAACCACAGTTTTTTATCTTTCAACTCCAATTTAATCCTTTTTTCAACATGTTCACGAGCAGATGGCACAATTCTTTGTAACGATGCCCGACTTGGTAATTTGCAGTCCGAATATTTATTCCAAAAGAAGACATATGCTTCCTTGTCTAGTAAATTAAACGGTAGATTACATGCAATAAAGGTAACACATAAATTAAATTTAAATTTGTCATAGTGTCGTGTGCAATTTTTTTTTTTTTTTGAAGAATGCTGTGCTTTTCGAGGGCGTTGTGGATTTCGCCAGTATTTGCCTTATAAACCCAATAAATACGGGATCAAAGTATTCGCTTTATGTGATTCCAAATTATTCTACGCTCTAAACTCGAGTTCGTTTATTTCTAATGATAATGATCAACTGGCGAAGAAATGGAATAATATACACCGAAAAGTAGTAAAATTCAAGCATTTTTTTATCGTAAGACTAAACAGTCAATAATTTATATCCTTCAGACTGTTTTGATTTCTGCTTACTCAGTTCGTGCCGCCTAACGGCTTGTTTTCCTTGTTGATTACTCGTCACCAATGCCGCTCTTTACATTGGCCGCCTGTGTGCAACGCACACTTCGCGCATCCATACGGCACACGGTCCTGGACAATTGGTTCACAAGCTTCAGTCTCATAGAGAACTTGAAAAAAAACTTCGGTTTAACCATCGTAGGCACAATTAGAAAAAATAAGAGGGAGTTGCCGCTTGAATTTGTTCATCCGGTGAAACGACATGAGCAGACGTCAATGTTTGCATTTCGTTTAAATGTCACACTTGTGTCATATATTCCCAAGAAAGGAAAAAATGTATTGCTAGTCTCAAGCCTTGCATCACGATGAACAGATTGATGTAGAAACGGGAAAACCAGAGATAATAACATTGTATAACGCAACAAAAGGTGTTGTCGATTGCGTTGTACCATTCCGGATTACTGGAATTGGGACTGCATATTATTTCAACTTCGTGTTGGTTCTGGTCTACATTAGATTGTTGTTAATCATACTTTTGATTTTCTTTGTATGTACATATGTAGGTAATTTATTTTTTTTCCGTAGGTAATCTGTTATACAGTGTTATTATATCAGGTGTGGGTTTAAAATATTTTAAAATACAACTTGCTTCTGTCATTATTTCTAAACAAAATTGTCTTCCTGGATGTTTATTTTATTCAAAAGATGTGTAAATCAGGAAGCATTCTAAAAAGAACCGGCTCAAATATAAATATAACAATGACAATTGTTCTTATTATCAGAAATAATGTTCATCAATGTAATTTCTAATTTCATTTTATAGGTCAAGACTACAGCTTACCAAAAACCTGCGTGGAATCTTCAACTCAATGCCACACCAAAGCTAAATGTGTAGACTATGACGACGGCTTCTGTTGTGAATGCAATAAGAATTACTACGGTAATGGAAAATTTTGCGTGAAAGACGGTAAGTTTTAAATGCAAAATCGTCTTAAAAGCTTCCCCATTTAATTTTCCTTCCTCCTAAATGTTTTAGATGTCCCCATAAGAGTAAATGGTAAAGTAAGCGGCGAAATCAACAACGTACAATTCACCAATCTAGATCTACAATGCTACATCGTAATGAAAGATGCCAGAACATACACCGCCATCTCCAAAATACCACCCGAAGTTGGTTTCTCATCGCAATCCCTCCAAATCCTCGGAAGCACAATAGGATGGGTCTTCGCCAAACCTCTCGCCAACGCTGTAAATGGTTTCCAAATTACCGGAGGTGTCTTCAACCACACCATTGAACTGTCATCAGTAAACACCGGGCATAGTCTTGCGATCAAGCAGAATTATTTGGGGTTGGACGTTTTCGATAGATTGAGATTGGAGGTCGTATTGGAAGGTACCATTCCGAATTTGCCCGAAGATACCAACGCGACTATATCCGAATATCATGAGCAATATTCGGTTACTCGATTGGGAGTGATACAGTCCGTATCAACAAGAGTTCTGAAATATAACGATTCTTATAATCATCAGATTCAATTGCCGTTCAAGATAAAGCAGGACATCCTCCACGATTATTGCAAGTATACGACTCCTCCGGTTGGAACCATTTGGAAGTTGAAGGTTGGGAAGAATTTTATTAGTTATGAAGGACGCGAACAAATTATACGTTTTGGATTGAGTAACAAAGTTGGACCTTTGGATGGTAACTATTAGGTTTCATAACGTCAGCGTAATGTGAAAAGCGCCTACATCCACTTTCCGTGGAAAATGAGTTTTGGCATTCATTGACTAAGTATAGTCTGACTCATTTACTTTGCTTCTTCTGTGAAATTGTCAATTTGGGGCTTGGGCACTTTTCTCATTAGACCGGCGATAAGATATAAATCCATTAGATATGAGGACATTACCATTCGCAAGATATTCCAATAAAGACAAGTATTTTACTATAGTTAATGTTTAAAGTTGAGTCAGATGTTCTTTTGTACCAAACTTCTTTGTTGGTAAAAAATGTTATTGATTTGGAAAAAGATTGTTTCATACGAAGTCTCGCCAAAGAAACTGATGTAACAATCTCTTCGTTATTCATTTCGTTATCCTACAAAAGGTTTTCTAAAGATACCAAAGTTAAGAACCAGAACTGGTAAGTGGGTAAATTTGTCAGACAACCATCTGGAAAGGAATTAACTTGGACTGGTTTGTGTGTCGTGGGTGAACAGGACATTCTAAATAGTAATAATGGATTTCATACAAACTTTAGTCTACATCTTATCGTCTTACTACTAAAACTTAGATTCCATTATTTCCTTAACCAATATAACTACAATCCCTGGCCATCGAAATAATACCACTTGAAAATATGATCTTAGGGTAAAATTAAGAAAAAACAGTTGGTAATGTTGGCAGTATTTTTATTTATTTACATATAATATGCAAGTAAGTGAGCTTGTTCCTCGTCTGTGTTTTATAATTTCCTCAATCCTTTTTGGCATATTGCCAATGCAGCTTTTTATTGTTTTTTTTTTTAATTTCGTCACTATTATGCCATACATCTTCAATATGTTGTTGTAATTCTTCCTTTGTAGTTGAATTTCGTGTAAGGTATGAGAACTTAAAATTGGGACTATTTCCCAAAATTATGTATTAATAAAAAAAACAACAAACATGTAATAGTAACTTTATAATCTTATTTCTTAACCACACTTAATGCCCCATGAACAGCCGCTTCGTTAATTTTTGTGCAGTTCTGCAACAGCTTCTTAAAATAATCTTGACCAAACTCTTTAATTTTCTTATTGATTCGTTGTTTCAATTGCCTAAATGTTGAAGCTGACCAGTTTTCATCGTACGCTTTATCTTTTAAATGAGACCAAAAGCGCTCTAGTTACAACCAACTGTGGAACATTTGGGGAATTCTCATTTTTTTACATAATTTATATGTAATTCTTCTAACTTTGTTGTGGTTGGCATAATGGCATGACGCTGCATCAGGCCAAAATATATATCTACCTGTTTGATAATTTTTGTCTATAAATGACTTTAATCTTCGTTCCACACATTCTGTCGAATACCTTTCTGCAATTTGCTTCTACAAAATAGGGTTCACTGGCACCTTTTGCTGAAATTGCCTCCCATACGCACAATTTTTTTATCAAATTTTTTGCGGAATTTAAATTTGACATTCTCTTTATTTTCTGCATAATAGTGTTTATTCCAAGAAGTTTTGTCACTTTGGAAGGAAAAGTACGATTCATCATAAATTATATCTTTTTTTCCACATAATCCAAAGTCACCAGAAACTAGGGTGATTAATCTCTCTCTCTAACGTTCCATTTGTTCAGGTGTAGATTTTGGTGCATCAATTTTGGAATAACACTTAATTCCCTTCTGTTTTAAAATTTTCGATATATGGCAATCTTGACACATGAAATCTCTTCGCCACTTTCGATAGGGTCGCCCCATTTTTCTTCGCTAGTCTTACAATTTTACCTATTTCGTCTTCTGTTAACTCCCTTCGTGTTTTTCCGGAGCCTTCTTTACTTTCTATGCCACCGCCTTCATCCAGAATTTTCCAAACTCTGTATTTCATACCTGCTTCATGAAGACTCTTCTCCACTAAGAATTTTATGAACCTTTAGTGGATAAAAAACGATGTTCTGTAGCCACTTTTACTAGACAGCGATCATCTCTTACAGTAGTTTTGGCACTACTTGTATCAGGAATATTCTCCTTAATTGATTTCGCGATTCTCAGAACAGCTTGATACGATACGCCCTCTTTTTGTACAACTTCACGTTGAGAGAACTCTCCTAGAAGAGCAGAAATTCGTACGTTTTTCTCTGTGGTTATATCCTTCTTCTTTCCCATTATGATAATAATTGGTCGCGAAAATAGACGCAAACAAATAAAATGAAAACTCTTTCAAATATAAGTTCTTTGGAAAATCGGTAAACATACTGTTTTTATGTATATTTGCAATGATATTAACGAACTACTGAACGACACAATTCAATCTAAACGTATTGTACGTACGAATGGCAAGAGGCGTGATTCAGAATAGGTGGATAATCGGTTTATTAGACCCCTAAGCATTATTTTTATAACCATCAATTGTCTGTGGCCATAATCTATTAGAGTGTTACCCCAACACCAGTTATGCATTTATAGATTTTCGAAATTAAAATTATATTTAATAAATATTCTTGTAAATTTAATATTTCTTAAGTGGTCCTATTTCCATGGCCAAAGACTATAGAATCCATAACAATAACAACTTATTAGTATGTTTTGGCTTCCGTCGATAAATTATGAAACTGTATAATTTTCCTTGGAAATTCCAAAGAAAATTATAGATTCTAATAAAAACTTATTTTCAGATATCGATCCTTGTGACGAAGGCAGACTAACCTGTGGTGAAAACAGCTCCTGCGTCGTTGACGGTGATTCCTTTACCTGCGTTTGTAATCCAGGTTTTCATGAAATAGAGAACGAAAGCCAGAGTTATTGCATAGACATCAACGAATGCCAAAGAGGGCAACACAACTGTGACTTGAACGCCATCTGCACTAACGAAATTGGTTCCTTTAAATGTGAATGCAAATCCGACTACGTTGGCGATGGAAGAAGCTGCACACCAGCTACTTCTTGCGCAACGGTTACTTGTCCTCAAGATGCGCATTGCGTGCAGACCGATATCGCAAAATGCGAATGCTTACCCGGATTTGCGTCCACGGGTCAAGCTTGCGTAGCGGTGAAAGGAAAAAATTGCTATTACAGCAACAATTGCTCACCCTACGGCTACTGTTCGCTGAACGAAAGTAACGCCTACGTATGCTCTTGCTTACCTGGTTACGAAGGTGATGGATATTCTTGTACCCAGACTATTGAACCTCCTACCACCACAACCCAAATGATTCCGAGTTCTGAAGTGACAGAACCTCCAACGGCCACAACACCAGATGAAGATGAAGCTATTGATGAAAATACAGAAAGACAACCAGGTGCGGATGTGAGTCCCGAGAAGGTGGAAGAATCTTGTATTTTTGGAAGATGTTGGTGTCCGTTAGGATATGAGAAGATTCCAGATAGTGTTTACTGCAAATTGGTCGCAACTGAGAATGTTACAATTCCGAAAGATAACGAAGAAGGTAAGTCAGAACTACGCAACGTATCCTGAAGACATATACATTTTGTCCTCCTGTTAATGTAAAACCAATAAAATTTCCATTTTTGCTAACAGAGTCTTGCAACGTCCTTAAAAATTGCGACATCAGAGCTGATTGCTTATTCACCGCCTCCGGTACTTACGTCTGCGTTTGTAAACCTGGATATAAAGGTGATGGATACCGATGCGATGTTCTCGAAGAATCCTGCTTAGATACCAACATCTGCGACATTCACGCTAGTTGCCAATATGATGATTTTGGTCGTGCAGTTTGTATCTGCGGACCAGGATATCAAGGAGATGGACTGACATGCTTACCAATAGGTATAAAAAATTATATGAAATCGCTTTATAAATTAACCTTTTCTCCTTGCCAGCTATTTGCACCAAAGATGAAGATTGCCCAACCAATGAAGAATGCTCCTTTGATCATCACACTGAAACATACGAGTGTCTGTGTAAGGAAGGAACCGTAAGAGATACCCTGCACCAATGTGTGCCCATTGATGATAGCTGCGGTGGTGGAACATGCGTAGAAAACGCGGAATGCCTTTATGACCCAGAGTACCAAACCCATTACTGTTCATGCAAAGCAAATTTCACTGGTGATGGTATCACGGAATGCAAGCCTAAACCTCTGGGTTGTGATGTCCTAAACAACTGCGGCATTAACGCCGAATGTAATTATAACAGCTCAAGCAACATATACGAATGCCAATGCTCCTCTGGCTATGTCGGCGATGGTTTTATATGTATTAAAGAAAGAGATTGTCACACAGATCCGGATATGTGCGACCCTAAGGCGAGATGCATTGCGAACGCTAATAGGAAGTATATTTGCGAATGTAGACCCGGATATATCGGAAACGGAACCTTCTGCAAGGAGATAGCTAAATACGGTGGTAATTTCTTGTTACTCAACCAAGGCATGGCGACCCTTAAGCTTCCATTCGAGATAACCAGAACCAGTAGGCCAAGACCTATTCAAGTGAAGATGCAGCAAATAGCTGTTGGATTAGATGCTGATTGCTTAGAAGGAAGACTTTATTGGAGTGATATATTCAGCAGAACAATTAAGAGTGCTGACTTTAACGGCACCGAAAAGAAAGATTTTATAACCTACGGTAAATACAATTTTAACCCCATTTTTGACATTTATTAACTAATTTCACATTTGTCCTCCAGGAGTTGGCTCACCTGAAGGCATCTCCATCGATTGGGTTTCCAGAAACATCTACTGGACGGATTCTACGAATAAGACCATAGAAGTGGGTAATATAGAAACAAGACTAACGAGAACCCTGGTTACAGCTAACTTGGTAAATCCTCGAGGTATAGCTGTACATCCTCAAAGAGGGAAGATCTTCTGGAGTGATTGGGATCGAAAAAATCCGAAAATTGAATGGGCAAATGCTGACGGTTCGGATAGGCAGATATTCCTAAACGGAAGTGCAGTCGGTTTACCGAACTCTTTGACGATCGATTTCGATACTGAACATCTATGCTACGCAGATGCTGGCACGAAGTCTGTGCAATGCGTTGATATTGATACTAAGATAGTACGAGTAATCGCAACAAATTGTTCATATCCGTTTGGAATTGCTACAACTAAAGAAAGAATTTATTGGTCGGATTGGATAACGTAAGTGTGAAAGCAAATACATAAATATTTTTGAAGTAAACTTCTCCAAATTAATGAAATTATGAAAGGTTATGAAAGAATATTAATGTATTCGAAAAAGAATGCGAAGATAAGAGATAACGTACATACAACTTGCACAGGGTGGCAATTGTTTCTTTATTGCAGCATGACTTTTTTAATGATTTCTTCGCAAAATATCGGAAATTAGTGGATTTAAATGGGCATAGGAAATAAAATATGTTTTATCGTTGTGTTTTGGAGCAAAATGTATAGAAATTATCAAAAATAGAGATTTCGGTTTGAAAAAATTATCTTTTCAAATCTGAGGTTAGACGGAGCACCTTCGTAATTATCTTGATATTTATTTATGGTGATAAATACTTACCTAAGTCTAAAAACTAATTTGCATTGCACAGCTTATACTGAATAAGAGATATTGATGTTTAAATTAAGGTTTGTATCTTAAATTAACATTTTCAGAGAAATACTATGCACTTTGATTAAGTTGCATTCTAAACTCATAATATACGCTATCATTTAATTTCTTATTATCCAAAGTATCGCTCACCAAAATCCCAAGAAGATATATTCATTACTTGCAGAAATACGCGTAATGCTCAGTTGCACCAACGTAAGTTTAATTTCGGATTAACTCAGAATATCAGGTAGAATGTGATACTCTACTTAATTGACTACAATTGTCACATTCCACCTGTCAGTTTAACTTAATTCTGGATTATATTTTAATTTGCCGGTACAACTGACCATAACAAGAGCAAAGAAAGATGCAACGCTTCTGTAGGAACGCTTGATGTTTCGTTCAAATTGTTGGTGCCTTTGCCCCTTAAATTGGAGTGCAGCAACGCGGGAAGTTTGAACAAAGCATTCATTATATATTTTAATATGAGTGCAATAATTGGTTTTTGATCTAATTAAAATGCTTGTAAATAACGAGCATTTAATTAAATTGCCAAACAGGTTCTGGTAATTGTGTAAATAGACTTAACCTAAAATACCTATTTAGTTTATAAATGACATTTGGATGATTATAACCTATAAAATTTAACTAAACAATTTTAAGAGAATATCTCAGACACTTTTTTTGCCAAATATGTTTTTTGTAGCCTGGAAACCGCTTCGATTACAATAAACTAACGTAAATGGTTATAATATAACCTTTATAACAACACGACACCACTATTATTAGGTTATGTTGATGTTTTTGTACGTGATTAGCCTTTTAATTTGGAATGTTTTGTATCTCATTTTCAAACTGCAGTTTCTCTTTCTTCCCGTTTTTATATCTGTAATCGTTAGCTTTGTTCGCTCGACTTACACCAACTACTCCGAGTAACCACTGTAAAAATATACGTTCGTTGGGCCTGCGCACAGCTGTACACAACCATACACCAAAAGTTGGTAGAATATGTTTACTCTAAAGGAGGTCTCAGTCGTTACCACCGATATATAAGGTCTCACAGCTCTTCGATGACGTCACGCTGTTTAGGTGATATATCGCCATGCAACATATTGGATACAAAACAGGACAAACCCAAAACAACTATCCCAAATTAGAAATAAGAAATTAATATATATATATATATATATACTGTTGTTATAATATTGTGTATATAATGTTAGATCAGGTGCTGGCGATAGTAACGTCTCAGTTCCTATCTTGCAAAACTTGACCGAAAGTTTGTGGGCGGAGGGGTGAAAGAGGCATATTTTGACGTCATTGGTAATAATATATAAAAAAAAAATACTTGTACGAACAACGTTCAAATTGATGGATCTCATATATCCTATATTCCACTACACTGACGTCATTGGGCACGCTATTTTTAAACTGAGAAGGGATCATTGTAATGTAATGTAATCTTTATTCGTCGTTAGTTTCGGGAACATAGACATCGTCAATTACAATTACAATAGGTCAAAATACAATGAAGTTTACAAATATTGGCAAATATCGATAAACAAAAAAAGAAGTAGGTTAGCTGTAAATAAAACTTTTGTATGCTATTGTGAATATAGCTTTGTATTTAAGGTTTGAAATTAATGTTAACAAGCAATTACGTTATCGGTAATACAGACAACTTTTTATCAGAAACGAAAAGGACAGATTTAGTAATGCTACCCTATAACAGATGGCGGTGAAATATTAATATTCATTGATATTAAAAATATTTTATTTTTGAATTTTATTTCAAAACTTTATAAATTTTATTTATATAAATCCATATACATTTAAAAATAGAAGTAATAATAGTAACTTTAATGGGAATATTAACTTCCCGGAAGGTATGTACTCAGTTAAGCTACTTTGCGATAGATGACGCCAACTGATTAATATACATAAATATTATTTTAATTTTTAAAAGTTAATTACCAATAAATTATTATATAGACATTTATTTAGCAGAGGGTATAAATATTTTCAATAATTACAATTACATTTACTATTTATTCAAAACAATAAAGAATTAATTTAAGCAAAAATACATTCATTAAATGGATTAAAGGTATTGCAAGACGCATTGCAAGTACATTTCTCACCTGTCTTATTTATAAATATATAGAATTTGATAAAACATTAAATATAGCTTGAAAAATTTTTTTGATTTTATGTAATCTTTCAGAAAGAAAATTGAACAGGTAGACAAAACAACATTGACTCGACTGAAACCACTGATTATTCCAGTAGGTGGTGGAAGTAATAAATTGTACGAACTGGCAGCTGTAGGAGAAAGATGCCCAAGTTTAATCAACGTGTGTCAATATCACAGAGAACAATGCTCGGCAGGGCATATTTGTATACCGGACGGGAAAGGCAGTAGAAGATGCTTGTGTGGTAGAAGCATAGATTCACCTGGTGAAACAACTACTTGTAACGATAAATAGTGTATCGAAATCATTTACAAAATACTAGCTTAAGAAACTAAACCAGAATGAAAGAAAAATAAAAACATATTGCATTCTTATTTAATTTAATTATACGTAGGATTTAGTTGTTAATACCCATGTCAATTATAAATTTATCAAAAACAAAAGAGTACAAGGACAATAATTAATTGATTATTATACTTTATACAAAAATAAATAAATCGAAAACTAAATATTACGTTGCTGATTGTGTTGGAGTTGGTGGTACATCCTTCCTTTCCCCTTCCCTTGGAGAGTGTTCAGGTGATGGCTCGAAAGCTTGCTTGTGCTTCAGCAAATACGCGGCTAGCGCATTTATAGGTTCTGGTGGACGTTCTTTAGCCAAATAAGATAGCGCTTGTAAAAGAATTGGAACTACCGTTTGATCCAGATATTGTCGTGTTGGTAACGATGCTAGATCGACTCTAGATTTCTTAACTTGTACATCCTCCATACCTGTTCGAACAAGTAGCAAATTCTACAAGGAGAAAATTGAACATACAGTTATTAACATTCTTTTAATAAATTAGAAATAACAAAAAAATTGAGATCTTTTTTATTTAGAAATACACATAAAAACATAACCTCGTTTTCCGGGAACTAAGAATAAACTCACCTTAAACAATTCACACAGTCGTTCCGATTCGAATTTATTACAATGCCCTTTCAATATGCTCTCGTCCTTTTTTAAATTCCTATCGGAGTACTTGTCTTTAACGAATACGGCTACAACAAAGACAATTTAAAATTGTTTACAAATACAACTGGAATTTTGGATAAGCGAAAAGGAGAAATTAGTGGAACCAATTAATTTTGATATTTGACAGAAAAACAGCTTTATGTCATTTAAAAACTGCAAGGCACACAGTTTTTTTAGTGGAATAACAGTTACGACCGTTGCTGTTATTTTAAAATAACAGTTGAAAATAACTGGTACTTACTAGTTTTCAAATCCCATGATATAATCAGATTTAATGAATACCTACGTTTTTTATAAAATTTTAATTCGCATTAAAATGTATGAATTAAGATGTAGATTTGTTAATTCTTGTATGCAAGTAGGCTAAGATGAATTTTAATTCATGCTTGCCCAAAAAACTTATCAAATGGTGATGAACAGGGTTAGTTTTTATGTTAGTAGCAGCTATTTTATTGTTCGACTTTTTGTATGACTGCTTTTGAGCTGACAATTTAAAAATAGTGAAGAATAGCTAGTATATAACAGAATTAATGATAATAATTTAATGTTAGATTGACTATTACCGTTTTATTTTGGCCAAGATTGCATTTTCTCGTATACATGTTTGTCTTACATGTTTTATTTTTACATTGTGGCAAGGGCGTAGCGTGGTAAGGGTAGGAGTGGGTAACTACCCCTCTAAATGCCTGCTCAAAATACCAAAATAAACAAAAAAGCTTAAATATGAACACCATTGAAATTTGTGTAGATAATAATACACTTTTGAAACTTTACACGAATTGTAATATTATATTCTCAGTGCTGGAAAAGTTAAAGGTATAGCAAGAATGTAAAGCAGTTGTGACGCTTTTCCGCAAAGTTATACTTATTACAGAGGCGAGAAATTGTATCTACTTCGCCCCCTAATAGACCAAAACTTTGCTTTTCCTCACTCAAAAACCTTGCTACGCCTATGCATTGTGGCAACTTTATTAGGTAAAAAAAAGTCAATTCTAAACGTAGGATGTATATAGTTAATTAGCCCAGGAATCTGACTATGAAACCAATACTCAAAAGATCAGAATCCAGCTTTAATCCAACAAATACATGTATACAAACTCTTACACCCAGGCACCAAAATTAAGCTAAATATACACCTAAAGCATTAAAATTAATTTTATAATTAGTGAAAATCAAACTTAAATCAAATTTTCGCTTGTGTACATAGACAAACAAGAAAAGAATCAGCCAAAAATAAATAAATCGTCAAACATCAAAAGTTACGTGTTATTGCACTGAAAATTGAGAAGAAAAATAAAGCAGTTCCTAAAGTATAAATTTTATTCTGCATTAAAATTTGTGACAAACATTTTACCATGCTACAAAAGATTTTTTCATATACTATCGCTTTCATAAAAATCTGGGACAACTCTTATGAGCTCATTTTGACGCTTGTTGTATTTAACCTAAAAGTTATACGTTATATTCGTTTATTTCAAAAACTGTTTGCTTTTAGCTAAAATATATCAAAGATTATTTTTAAATCTAAACATTTTTATTGATGGTACATTATTATTATACTTAATAATTAAGTACTGCGCAACACTTGTCGATTTACCATTGACACTGACAGACAATTTGACAGTAAATTACTCAATTGTCATATTTTACAAGACATGTTTAAAATGGACATAATAGTATCGTTTGACCCAGATTTTTATGAAAGCGATGGTACATTAAAATTTATAAAAAAGATGTACATTAAACATTGATCGTATCATATAGGCTTTAAAATAGGAAAACAACTTTTGTTGGATTTTTTTTAAACCAATTATTATGATGATAGATCTAAGATGATCCGTTATAAAATAAACACAATTGATATAAAATATATAAAATTATATGTATTTTCTTTATTTCCTCATTTATTTCATCTTGTTTGATATCACTAAAATTCGACGTTGAATAATAATGTCCAGTT
This sequence comes from Dynastes maya, assembly GCA_029619315.2. Taxonomy (NCBI): domain Eukaryota; kingdom Metazoa; phylum Arthropoda; class Insecta; order Coleoptera; family Scarabaeidae; genus Dynastes; species Dynastes maya. The sequence goes on from JAROYE020000002.1 coordinate 74,570,066, forward strand.
TTAGTGAAAAATATTACAATCAATGACATTTCAAAATTTATAATGCTGGCACCACACTAACGTTAACATCTAACGTACATTATCAAAATAATTAAGGCGTTAGGAAAATAGAATAAACTACCCGGTAAATGTCTACACTTGCATTTGTCGTGTAGTCAATAAATTAACATTTTTCAATCAAGTCATTTGAAGATGGAGATTGTATTCTTAAAGTCATAAACTAGGCTCGATGTTCGAACCTATTGCGTTCACGATACACAATGCTGGTGTAATTAGTGTAACCAAAACAACGCGATGAATAACCGCCAGCCAAGGTGTCGCTTAGCGTCCAACGCCATTAATAATGGCAATTATAAATGAGTGGGTTAAGTCGTGGCTACACCTGCGCTTAATGCCAAATAACGCGACAATTAACGGCATTATACGTTAGTACGGCCCCAGCATAAGGATAAAAAGTTTTGTCGCAATAGGATAACCCTAAAATCATTACAGCACAATAAGGACTAAAACACACGGGCCACCATGCGTCGACACCGAGTGGCGATAACCAATTTTCAAACACTACGTTCATATGTAATTCGGTGGCGTTCGTTTAAACAGAATGCCACCGTTCCGACAGCGAATGTTACCAATCGGAGTTACCTCACAGTGGCTCGTGCGTTTTAAACCTAAAAGTAATAGTTCCGTTCCACTAGCATCGACGATTGATAAATAATTAATTTTTTAATGTTTCTAGGTAGTTGCACAGAATCAAATTTAAGTGCGAATTTAATGCTGTGATAGAAACTACCTTTTTAATTCGAATTCCCCGGTTAGAAATGATTATTTGCGCATGCGTGCACCTTTGCAAAATCCAAATATGAAAATACTAGGGAATAACAAAGGCGCAAATGGTATTATACTGAGTTTTTGTTAAAGTTGTTGTTTGTATATTCCAATTGCGGCAATGCATTGCTGGTTGTCAGTTCTCCATTAATCAGTTGTACAGTTTTTGTCAGCAGCGTCCACATGGATGGAACTGAATATAATAAAGTAAAAAAAAATTGCTATTTTTGTTGAGACGCAACAGTGACACTGTTCTGGGCATGTAACAGTTGCAAAATACAGATCATTAAATAACAATTTGCTTTTTGCTACTCACTTTGAAGTTTCGATTTACTCAAATGTCCGCTACTCAACAGTTTCGATAATTTCTTTTCAAACTTCGTCATCGGCCTTTCGGTGTTTAATTCTTTTGCTGGTAGATTTTCAGCCATTTTATTCGTAATCGATATTTCTAAACGTAATACAAGTGACAGCCCCCGTTTGTATACAAATTGTAAAATTAAACCAAAGGTGATGAGATTAATGTATTAAAAATGAAGGTAATTATTAAAAGTAAGTTTTTGCTATGATATCTAGCGTTATTTAAAACAAAACATATCATTCGTGTACAGATTGGACAGGCGTAGCTACATGGAAGTGGATAGCCAACGATGACAACTGTGGTATCTGTCGAATGCCATTCGATGGTTGCTGTCCGGATTGTAAATTACCTGGGGACGATTGTCCCTTAGTTTGGGGTGAATGTTCGCATTGCTTTCACATGCATTGTATTATGAAATGGTTACAATCGCAACAAGTTAATCAACAGTGTCCTATGTGTCGACAAGAGTGGAAATTTAATAATAAATAGGTTTACAAAACTCACCTATAAGGTAATTCTTGTAATATTACATATTTTAGTTTTTTGTAGAGATTATTTTATATTTTTGTTAATTAAAAATAAAGTATTTTTATATATTTTTTTTCTGTTTAGTTTTGTAAATTTGACTGAGTTTGTGATTTCTGTAGTATGTAATAAATTAGCAGTAATATTTTTCTTGTTTTTCTTTTCTGTTACCTTTAATGTAAAAATTATTTCTTGATTTTATAAATAAAAATTAGCATAGTTATATTTATGTTATTATTAGCTGGCAGTAACGTGAAGTTAGCTCCTATTATGTCTGAATGTAGAGATTTGAAACACTAATTGGGGTATTTACTTAAGAATTATAAATACCTATTCTTATTATAAAAAAAAGTGTAGCTGACAATATTAATAATCAGCAAGTTATAAAAAGAATCTGATTGAGGAACGATACGGTACAGTTAATAAAACAAATCGAAAGCAGCTATTGTTAAATCTATTAAATTAAATATTAAGGCGCGAATTTCAAACAAACTTTGCTGTTAGTTTGTATCCAATTAAGTTTCATAAAGATACTAATCCTAGTTTTCAATGATAGCATCGTATAGACGAAGCATCACACATCAAACTTTGATGAAGGCGTTGTTTAGAAAAAGTATACTCGTCTGTTAAGAGCAGTAACGACGAGAAAAGAAAGGTTAGAATGTCAGGTCAGTCACGATGCTAATTCAAAACGCCCTACTCTCGCAATTAAAGGTTACACGCGTTACATAATTCTTTCTTAAGACGAACGCTATATTGAGAACGTTCTTGTACAGGCTAACTAAGGTGCAGTTAATAGTTACTTTGCGTTCTTTATGGAAAATTACGAAAGTATTATTTAAGAATAAAAACGATTGGATACGTTTCTCACAGTTGTATACGGTAAAGAAAATTAATAAACATAATAATCAAGGAAATATTGTGTTTGTTTCTATTTTTGAACACAAATGAACATTATCTATGGGAAATTAGTTATTTATTAGAATTGGCATTATTTAAATTTGATGATTTAAGTTGGTAGTTCTGGAAATAAATGACATATTCATAAGTATTACGTTAAAAAATAGGCGAATATGCCCTTTATTGGCGGAACTACCAATTTAAATCATCCGCGGATTTAAAAAAAGCTCAACTCTAGTTATTAGGTATATTCTTATTGAGAATTATGGCTTGTGGCACACCTTTACTCGTATTTTAAAGAAGATTAAATCAAAATTGAGGCACAATTTTATGCCCTTTGTGGTTTTCTTAAAACCAAAAGGACATGAGAATCAATTTCCACATGTATCAAGTCCCTATCATCCATATTCTTCCACTTACAGCACACAGTAGGCAAAATAGCCGACAAAAAATGTTTCCGAATTTTAAGTTAATTCACAAACTAAAAAATTTGCTTTTTTGTGTTTAAATTGGGTTTTAGTGAATCGTTTCAGTGTTCCAGTGCCACAGATTTAGAGTACTCGATTAATTAAATTGGATTATAGGATATTTTAAGTTAAGATTTGATCCACTTTGCCAGCACTTCTGATTACAGAAATTTCAGAAAATCGAAGAAAAATCATCTTTTTCTAATGCAGAGTTTTATAATTTAGCTGCTCTAACTCGTTTGATTTTATATGCTTACTACGAATATACTGACAGCCTTTTTTGATTTAAAATTTTGAAAATTTACTTGTGCTCGATTCTGACATCATCCTCTTTGGAGTTCTCCTCATGTGTAGAATCCCCATTATTGAGTTTCTTAATAAAAACAGACCTGTAGAATCAATTCATACAACTCCTGTAGTCTTATATATTTATTTTATATTGTTTGAAGTTCGGATAACAACTCATATTATTGAACAAGTATGGATTTCCACAAAATTGTGGAATCATTCGATCATAGGAGAATGGAAATCCATGAGTTTCTGAAATCTATGTATGAGCTTATCAAACATTTTTTATAGTTTGGACTGTCTCGATACTTTTAGGGCTGTTTGTATATGACAAGCGCCATCAAGATTGTAACCGTTTCAGCTGTGGAACTTGTAAGTTCCGAAAATAATCTTGCAAAGAGTTTAAAAATAAAGGGAAGTATACAAATTTCACATCCAACTTGTTCATTTAGGTTAACAGAGGCATCAATGTATACGAGTATGTTATGAACAGTGCTCGTGTTTAGAGACAGATGGCGCTTTATGTTAAAATCTGCATTATCGACTGTGAATACTATTCTTTAGTCGACGTCTATCAAAATTTCGAAGATTCATTGAGTAGTGTTGTTTTGGGAGATGTTGGAAGTGAGCAAGTTTATGTATTTGCGGAATCATGGAAGAAAAATATCAAAATCGGTTAGCCATGCGATTTCATTTTTTGGATGGGAAAACGTGTGTAGAAATCAAAGAGAAATTGGATGCGATTTATAAGGACCATGCACCTTCGATGACTAGCACCAGCTACTGGTTTAATAAATTTAAGCGTGACTGAGCATCCGTCTTTGATGAGGAGCGACCAGATCGTCCCATTGAAGTGACCACGGACAATATGATCAATAAGGATCTTGATATCGTATTAGTAGACCGCCGTGTGAAGATTAAAGGGATCGTTAATATGGTAAACATCTCAGTTGAACGTATGCAAAACATCCTTCACGAAAAATTGAGTATGAGAAAGCCATCGACGAGATGGGCGTCGCGTCTGCTGGTAGTCAAAAACGGAATCCCATGAAAATTTCAAAAGATTGTTTGGACATGTTTAAGCGTTTTGCAACAGCAAAACTATTCCAGTTACCGTGAGAATTGGTGCCTCATCCATCCCCTGTGACTTCTTCTTTTCTCCAAACTTGAAAAAATGACGTGACGGAAAGCGGTTGACGTCAAATGAAGGGGCCATTACCGAAACAGGGGCCGTTTTTGCAGAGTTCGACAAATCCTATTATTTGGATGGCTTAAAGAAGCTGGAACATCGCTGGACTAAATGTAGAAAGCTACAAGGAGATTATGTCGAGAAATAAGTTTATTAAATGCAAACAATTGCGTTGTATTGCTTAACACTGGTATTTATCATATCATCCTCGTATATGCACTGTAATGTTACAATTTACAACATGGAAAGCGGTCATTGGCGCTATGTATAGTGCGTTCAGCCAATTTAGCCAACTACCTATGTCCATCCACACCAAACTCCTTTTAATTTCCTTCTCGGGGTCTTCAACTCCTTTTATAGTCAACTGTCTAGGTAACGGGGGCGTTAGGAAAGAATGTTATCTTATTACAGCGACGATCATGGTGGAACGAATAAATATCTGTCTTCTGTACATTTTCTTCATATCCTAACTCTACTAATTTTAGTGTAATATTTTCCAGCAACAATTAACAGTATAAATTCAGACGTATCTCTATTCTAATATCCTAAATTAAATATTTCTGGTCAAGAAGTGGTCATGCCCGTTGGTAAAATTTCATATTCAAAGGTTGCTCGTAGTGTCGTGTCATATATTTGATATCATGGGGTTACATTTCAAAATGGGGAATGTTCATGACAGTTGTATCCTCAAAATTTAATCTAATTTTAAAATAGAGAAAGTTACTTGAAATTTAATATCAAATTGACATTCAAAAGATATATCCTAATTGCCCATGATAAACCAATCGCTATTGCGAGCAAAGGAATCAAGGGACGTTGATAATTTCCTCAGTGTAGGTCAAATAGCCGTTGTAACTATATGTATTTGTCTAAGTGTTCTTTTACAAGTGTCTAGTGATTAAATTCAACGTTAATTACGAAGTGAAAGTCAAGTTTGGCAATTTCAAAATACGCGGGGTTCGTGTATGCAAAATATAAACAAAGCGTTTATATTGAAACGTCACAATTTGAGGTTAGTTTTCTCTTTTCAAATTTAATTCTTTTAAAACGTAAATAGTCGGGGGTTAATACGAATATAAACTGGCCCGGGAGTGTCTAGGGGACGCTACCGGATCTACAGATCGTACAATTAATTAGTTAATTTCAATAAATCAATTTTTCTTTATAAGATTACAGTACATATATTATACTTCAAAATTTCGGTTGAATTTAGTTACAGTTTCCATATTTGTAAGATTACAGATATCAGAATCGTTGGATTTTAGGAGGATGTTAGCTCTTCAATGTCGCGGCTTATTGTTTGGTTCAAATATTTGTCTTGAAAACAGGAAAAGGAAGGGTACGGATAGAGCTTTTCCAGCAATTGCTGGTTGTTTAGAAACTCTCTTAAGGGTACTGATGAACTTCATTTCTGTTAAGGCATCATCACGAAGCAGATTAAATTCTCCCTACCAGTTTAGTTAGAAATTAAATTGCACAAAACACCTTAATTCAAACGTAAAGATTGCAAAACAATACAGTAGCTCTTCTTAGCAAAGTAAAAACGAAGAATATTTCATTCCCAAGAAGAGGATTAAAACCGCAGTTAAAACTAAAACCCACTCTAGTGTCTGGGTTCTCGTCGCTAATGATAAGAAAATTATAAACAAGAACGCGTACATTAGAACCGTACAATATGAAAACAACACCTTTTAATACCTATACGAATGTCGTGTCGTATAATTTGCCCTCTCCTCTTTCTACGTCATCTGTTTTGTTAAAAGGTAAAGCTACCGAGCGGTCTCCAGTTGCGTGCTGGATGTTCTCATGTGTACTTCGTCCGCGACGATCGAACATATAGCGTAGCTTTCGTACTAAACCCGTATCTGGATCAAGTATAGAGTGCATGTGATTCATGTTCGGATGATTAATTTTTCGCATATTCGCGCAACGCATACGGTGTGACAGATTAAAATATGATCACAATGAGGTCAACATCAGCCCCGAAAACTGGAAAATTACCGCCACCTGTGCCGCCGCGTCCGAGCAAGATAAATAACTCTTCCGATTCGTTAGGGAGAATGAAGAGACTTGCTCCGGATGTACCCAATAAACCTACGGTTCCGTTCAGGAGCGCGCCGCCACCACCACCACCCTCTTCGACTATAGTATATCAATTACGAAAGGCATTCTCGACGACCGCGGAAAACGGAGAGAATGACAAAATAAACCCGCTAGTGAAATCGCAATCATATTCCGCGGTCAATTTTAGCAATAAACCCACTTTGGAACGGTCGATTTCACAAGAAGCGAAGAAGACTAGAACGGTCATCTTCGAATCGACCAATTTGAAGCCCACCTCAGTCGAAATTAAGCGGAAGGAGTCAGATCGACGAATTGAAAAGGTGCAAGTTAACGGTAGTGAGGAGCCCCCGATTGAAAATAAATTAGATAGCAACAGGAATGAGGTTGTCAAAAATGAGTGCGGATATACGATGGATATCATGCATGAAATGCTAGCAGATGCTATTAAGAAGGATATGGATGAGGAAAATAAAACGAAGATTACGATTCATAGCGATGATGATACCAATTTAAAAACCGAAGCTCCTAAAGCTACCGTTTTAGTAATTGAAGACGAACATAATAAAATAAATAAAGAGGAATCTAAAAGCAAAGAGATGTCACCGAAAGAAAGCGATGACGATAGAAGCAATTCCTCGACAGGTGAACGAAAGAAACATGTGAAATTCGACGATAAAATGAATCACGAACTCCTTATCGACGAATTACAAAATATGAAATTAGAACAAGAGAGGATATTGAAACGTCAAAGAAAGCCTTCGAAAGACATCTATGAAAATGACACCCCTATCACTCCAATAAGCAAAGAGCAACCTAAGATCTTACATTCGGATTGGATCGAAGTCAACGACGGCGAAGAGGTTCGCCTGTCCAGTTGCCAAATAACAATTGACGAACGGGGGGAAACTAAAGATCAAACGTCTTCCGATTTGCCGCCACCAAATTCAGTCGATCCTCTTATTTCCAGATTGTCGATGATGTCGAATCTTCACGGATTACCTCCATTGCCAAAGAGTTTGTCAAATTTTAATTTCCTGGAAGCGCCACAGACCCCTAGCAGGAGCAAAAATACCACACCCGCCATGTCAAACACCGCCACAACGCATTTAGTTTACCCGCCTCATCCTAAGCCAGCGGTAAATGGTGGGACTTCCCAGACGAGTCCTTCTAATTTGGACGCACAGTTGGCAATACTGCGTAGAGAAATGGTAAGTGATTTTTTGACATTATTCTTCTTCTCATTAAAATATTCCAAAAAGAATTCAAAAACCTTTTTAGATTTATGTACAAATACGGTGGTCTCTGTATATTTTATAAGCCAATAAACCGCTTTAACTTTGACATTTGTTCGGGAAGTCATTTAAAACAAAAAATGTGAAATAGACCTAGGTCCTATTTTGTTTATTTCCACAACTTAAATAAATCTAAATTTTAATAAACTAGGGATGATTATTAAAATACAACTTTAAAAATAAATAATTAGAAAAATAAATAACTATAAAAAATACATTTTACCTATAATAGTTGTTCGAAATGCCCTTGAGTTTGAATACAAGCATGACACCTACGAACCATTGAGTCGTAAACACGCGCCATCTTAACGAATTTCATCAAATTTAATTGCTGTTTGGTCAAGTAATTGTTCGCATGTGTTTATTTCGATGCTGTAAAACCTCTACGACCAATCTACCGTTCAGAAAAATGTGCATTCAACCATTGAATTACGTGTCTACCGTAGTGGGCTGGAGCGCCATCGTGTTGAAACCACATTTGTTGACGATCAAGAAGCGGAGTATGTTCGATCTTCTCAAAAAGCGTTTCACCTAGAAAAATTAGCTAGTGTTCTGCATTTGGTCTGTGTGATAAAACTTCTAATTGAAGCAGTTGTCTGTTAAAGGTACCAGCCCAAGTATTCACACTAAAACGGTGTTGAAATCGCGATTGTCTAAGAGTATGTGGATTTTGAAGATTCCATAAATATTAATACCATCTCTAGTAAATTGGGCCTCATCTGTTTTGTGGCAGTCAAGTACAGAACTCTACGCGCTGACTGTAATGTTCCAGTTGCAATGCTTGGACGCGATGAATGTGATAGGGGTTGTTATTCGCGATGTTCTATTCGCCGTACAAAGTTTTGAGAAAGACGAAACTGTGCTGCAATGCGCCTAGTGCTCAGGGTGGGATTATCCAACACTGGAACAACTACATTTTCCACGTTGTTTACATTATTTTCTCTAGCGTGATTACCTCGATTATTACGTGGGACAACAAGTGAACCAGTTTTTCCAAGTCGTTGAAAAGTAGGGCCGAAAACTCTACGAGGAGGTTGATGTCTATTAGGAAATCTTCGGGAATCTCTAGAGAGTTCTAGATTCCTGAAGACCGTTACCATCACAGTACCCATATACATAAATAATTTCTGCATTCATTTTGAATACTGTCAAATTAATTTTTACACAAATTACGTTGTTCGTCTTTTAAACATAGACTGCTAGATGACCTAATCTATATATGTATATGCAATAATAATATTAATCATTTTTAAATCAATAAAATGTATCTGTTGCAGCTCTGTAAACAGAAAAATAGTACCTATGTTTATATACATTTTTTTGGTAAATGAGTTCCTGGAGAAGATATTCACAGCTATTACAAATCACTCTGTATTCTCTGTATTTGTTACGCTTTAACGCACTAAAAATCAAGGAAAAAAGGTCTCGCAATATTCACTTGAGTAATTCTTTTTACATAACGTGTATGTTACTTGGGTGCTTGTGATGTTTTTTTTTTTTGTTTGGTTAATGTTTATTTTTAAATGTCTAAAGATTACGTAAAAGGAAAACAGTTTATCTTCTTTTTGTTGTTAATTTTAAACAACTTTGTGGTATATTGACATTTACATATCTATGTATAATCAAAATAGAAACATGTAATGAATTTTAATAGACTGGACTGGAGTTTAGAATGAACATATAGACTACTGTATGGATTTGGATAAAACATGGTTTTTGATCTTTATTCTAGTATGAGTGGAGATTTTTAATAATTGCCATACTACCCCACAGTCCTTGCTATTATTATTTATGAGCGGTAGTGTATAAACATTTTCCTATACCTAAAATGGGTCGTTCCTTAGTAAATTAAATATTAAGCTATCCAGATAAGTTTTTTGTTACAATGCATAGAGTGCTGGGACGAAATACTCTAAGCTGTTTTTTTTTTTTCTAGAAATATTCATTAATAATAATCAATAACATTGAATTTATGCATACAATGACTCAAGTAATACGTACTTCATTTAAATTCCAAAAAGACAACAAAATTCCAAAAATATTCATTCAAAACAAATTAGTTAAATTGCGGAACTTAGAGTTTTGAAATACCAAAACGCATAATCTTACTTTCAGTTTGATTAATCCTATAGTAATATTATAACAAAATTCCACTCCTCGACTTAATATCCTTTTATCTCTCGCTTTATTTACGAAGACCATCATCATACCCCGGAAAACATTTGGGTTTCCATATAATAGATTCATCAAAAAGGTCTAGTTAAGAATGTTAATGGCTTGCGTAGGAAAGAAATTCTTGAATATCTTATGCAAAACCAAGCAGAAAGATCTTTATTTATAAACCGAGATGGAAATTTCATCTTTTATAGGTTATTTAATGGAAAAAAAATATAGTCTGTATGTTCAACGTTTTTGATCTGTATAATACAATCATTATGTTGTCTTATTTTATTATTACATGTGTTATTTATTTAATTATTAGAATCTCGAAAGGATTTTCTTAGGTATACATCTCGAAATAACTATGACTAGAAGACTATATTTTCCAATTTCTATGTGATATTTTCTTACGCTGTTTTATAAATAATTGTCAGGGCATTACGCACCTTCTCAAGTTATTTACGATACAGATAGAAAGTCGTTTATATTTTCCGTATAAAATAATTATACAGGCTTTGACATTCTGTATAATTTATGCTAATATTTTAGTAATATAATTTCAATTAAATGTTGACACAGATAGTGCTGATATTATGCTAACGTCTTCGATGTTAAAAGCTTGATTTTATTCGTGCTACAAGATTTAAATAAGTGTTGTATGTAAATGCCTGTATATATAAAGAATGACATTGACTTACATATAATATTAAATCTCCCTGACATCAGGTCTGGAATTTTATATAATCTCGTTTATAAAATAAGCTTTGAAGGACAACCACTTAATGTAGGTATATGTCTAGTTTATTGTTATAAATTACAATGTATTAAGTTTTGATGGGCAAGAACGTATATTTTTATCTCTTTTATTTATTCTTCATTTGACGTAAAATTTGAAAAAATATTCATATAATCAAATTTAGTACATATATTGAATGAAAAGTTTGCTTCTTTTATTCTAAAACTGATTTACTCTCACCTTAAACTGTCAAGGATTACCGTAGTTTCGTGTATAATAACGTTTGATAAAACCTAGAACTGATACTATAGTAAATTTCTTTTCTCCTATAACAAATTGCTAGCGAATTAGTTAATAATTCTGACTGTATTTTTAAAGAAGCAACTGTATAGTGAAACAGATTAAAACCAGAAGTTCCTTTCAACACAAATACCAATACAGCAGCGAGTTGCCAAGCGAAACAATCGAAGCGTCTTTGTTTGATGTAAGTGCATTGATATGGTCGAGATTAACAATAGGCGGAAGAGCTGAATATCTCGAGATATTAGCCTTATCTCGACTACACTTATTAAACGAAATGTATAGCTAAGAACGCTAAAGTAGTTCAGCCTGTTGTTTCCATATTAAACAAGAAGTGAAATAAAATTGTGTTTACATTGCAATTTGAAATATCCACCGAGACTGTTAAATAATTCTGAAAACACTTTGAAGTGAATATAAATTACGATGTAGAATGGAATTTAGATTATAAGTCGATTATAATGGAAATCCAATTAATAAACTAGTAATTCAATAAGCCAAATTTCAATTTGAAGATAAATTAAGCTAAATTTATTGGTGTAATTATAAAAGTGCTTAGGATAATCAAATTTTCTCGGAATTGAGTTTGAAGGATTTGGAATTTGTATTGCCTTAATCTCTTAACTGATAATAAAAGGCATCTTATTTAATAAATTCTTAGTTATTATCTAATATTTAACATTCTTGACGTTTGTTATACAATGTACAGGGTAGGTGTTTAAATAATTCCAAACAAACAATGATTTACGTTGAAAAAATTTATGTCATAATTGGAAATTTCATTAACTTATTGAAAGTTTGTGTAGACTACTGTATTCTACTCAAAATAGTGCTTCAAGATTGTCAAAATGACTTTCCTGTAACTGCACAAATAATTGAGATATTGACATTCATCGAGAACTAATCTAAATTCTGTTTATAACTCAAAAACAAAGGACAATAGCTAATTTCACTCTTCACCAATGAATTTATCTTGAAAAGAGACGTCCATATTATCAATTTAAATAACTTATAGTTACCGTGTTACCACATAGAAGTGTCCAAATTTGCCCACCCTGTACACATAAAAATAAATTAGCAACCTTAGCAATTTGATTTTTGTAAATATCATTGTTTAAATAATCCACAGCGACTCTGTGTGAGATGAAATTATGAAACACATCCTCGGGCCAGAATCAAATATAACTAGTGGCAGATTGTGTTAAAGTTAAAATTAATGTATAGACTGTGTTCTTAAACACGAAATTTTTTAATACAAAATTTTGTGAGATCTGGACCGCTTTTTCATTTCTACCTTTCATATTATTGTTTAGGTTGCACAATTTTCCTTGAAAAATACCATGCTTTTTCATTTTTATGTTTCTTGCTATGATCTTTATCTCCTTCCCCAATTGATTGTCTCGCTTTTTGTCTTCTCCATTCTCTTCTTTCCTCGCTTGATTCTTCTTTCTTTTCATCCTGCTGCAAATCGAACACCATTTCACTATTTTTAGAAACAGTAACTTCTTTGTCCTCATCTTCCTGACTTGCCCTTTAACTATATTTCAACCAAATGGGCTCTCAGACCTTTTTCTATATAATTCTTACTTGTATCGTTATGGTGAGGTACCACGACCTCACCATAACGATTCTAATAATTTGGCGAGTTTGACATCAATACTGCGTAAACATAGTATATGATATGGAAATTGCAACATCAAGAAGGGGTGCGAATTTTTTGACCAAACTTATAACGTATAACTATTCAAAGATAATAATTGATTATAATTTCAAATAAAAAGGACAAAAGGTTAAGACAATTAAATTTTATTTTTATTAATAATGTGTTGGATCCCCTCGTGGCATTGATTCCAGTAGATGGTCGATGTCCTCTTAGGGTATGGTGTCCCAAGAAACCCGCAATTCATGCTGGAGAGCTTCCAGTGTTTGCGGAGGATTCCTCAGTTTTCTTCCCATAATGTCCCACACGTGTTCGATTGGCGAGAGATCGAGAGGGTTGCCATGGCAAGATATTGACATGGGCCTCTTCGAACCGGTTCAAAGAAGTTCTCGCTATGTGGGGACGGGCATTATCCTGCTGGAAAAGTGGGTTTTCGAGTTGCTGAAGATATGGAAGAATACGGGATTCCACCATCTCATCAATATACAAAATCGAAATTCATCACCGAACACCACCCACTCCATGTTCCAGTGCATTCGCTCATTACCTAACCATAGATTAGTAATTGACCTGGTTCTACCGAGTTTGGTCAAAAAATTCGCACCTCTTTTTGGTGTTGCAACTTCATGTAGTATATTTAGATCAAGCGTACCGACCTGAATTTCGACAGACTTTTGAATATATCTGATAGTATACACATTCCATAGAGCCTTGTTTTTTCTTCACTTTTGCAAATAATTTCACATTAGAACCCAGTCCGCGAACCAGAAATTATGGAGACCTTTAGCTTTTTGTCGAACAGATCAATAAATTCAAAAGCTAGTAAACAAAAGCCTGTTACTCCTTGTTCCAATTCTAAAAGGAAGATTCGGGAACAAGGACATCCTTAAGTTGGTCATCTATATCTCAAATTATCTTGAACATCAAACCTTCAACAGTTTCAATACGCAATTACAGAATACATTAAGTGCTGTCACCCGAACGGGAAAATCCTTATCTAAGGAAACCGTCTTGTAGTTCGAATGCCTTTAACATAAATTTGCATCCACAATTGAATTTCGAACTATTGTTCGACATATACCCTACATATTAATACCTCGCAGTTCGAGTACAACAATTAACAACCGGATACAGTGGCTTCGTTAATGAATTTTAATGCGTGCAACACGTCTAAATTTGATCAAGAAATGATTAATAGTGGCTTATATGGTGTTCGCCCGAACACAATTTCCAGCAAATTAAATGGTGCCGATATAAAAGGAAATTGTTGTGATGTATAATTCTATTATGGCAAAGGTATCGATAGATGTAACGGTCTTGAGGTTGAGATAATAATTAACTTTACAAGCAATTAGCATCGGGACATTTTCTTATGTAACCCCATTTTATCTATACTCGCAGTCGCCTACGATAGTCTTTGTACCAGCATATGCCAACGGACACTTCTGTTTCCATTTAATTAATTTTGTAATAAGAAAAAAAGCTTTATGTATCTGTTGAAAGCTGATTTACCGCCCAAGCAAATAAATTGGTGAATAATAGGATGGTGCCTGTAAAGCATAAGCAAAGAAATGGATAAACTCTGACTTTGACAAACAACACAGAGTATCGGCACACTCCTCACCACACAAAATATTATTAATTGATTCGGAACAGCTGTTTCAAAGGCTCACTGGGCCCTCTCCCTCCTCTTGAGGAAAAGAGAAGAGTAGTAGCTTTAAGTTGTATGTAATAAAAACCTCTTCATGTATTGTTTTCTTGCTTTTCTATTTTCAATAGTGCCTCCATGCTATTTCTATCTCTTATCACTAATGCAATATCTTCGGGTTATGCTATCACTTGTGTTATTTTTTCAATTATTGTTCCTTTGATTTTGCTCTCCCTCATGACTCCTTCCAGTGTTATATTGAACAGTGTTGCGGATAATCCATCGGCCTGTTTTACCCTTTTATTATATTCAAATTCTTTGTCTATAAGTTACTGTAATAATCACTTTCTTTTCAATATTTTCCATTATTATAATATCATCAACAACGGATATTCACTTATCTCAATGCCCTTCACTTTGGTATAACTCAGATTTACCTTTTTACCTTGACCTAACGCTTTTGATTATTTCGATTGGGAAAATAATTCAGCATCAAAAAGAACATTTAGTTTAGTATTAATCCTACATATATACGAGTTTTTCAATTCCATGTTGTTGCTAAAACTGCATCCTCAAAGAGTTTTCTATGTCTGTAAGCTTCCTTTCATGTAGAAAATCTTTCACTAACCATGATCAATAATATTCAACTAAACTATAATATAATCTTAATCCTTTAAACAAAGAAATAATCTCATCAAAGACCTAGTACGAATACTTCTAAAACGCTATTCGTAAAACCAATCCGACCAACTTGCAACACACCTATTTAAAGAACACAAATAATTAATCTTATTCGTAGAATCCGTTCACCCCTATATGTTTACCATCTGCCTCCGACAACACGGGCCTAATCAAAACAAACAGCTGCTGAATTTGTCCATACGAGCGGGCTGCGTCCGTAGCTTTCCTCTCCAGCCGGAGGTATTTATTTGAAAGGTGGTAGGATGCGATCGCGCGAACGATCGTGTTACTCTATTTCTGTTTCCTGTGCGTCTCGCAAAAATACGACCTAACAACCGAGATAAGGCTCTTGACGTATCGCGACCATCTCGCTAAACATACTGCATCCGTTGGGATGTTGTACGAGATTGCTGAATGATCCTTCCGATATCTGTTGCTCGTGTAACAGATAATACATACAATAAATATTTGGAAATAGGTTGGCTGAAAGGAAGAGTATAGATGTCGATGGCGCCACTAGTGGTAAGGATTGCATCTGGCACTTTAACTTGCTTGTTGTCAAGTAATCGTTAAGAATCCTTTGCAAAGTTGAACAAATTGTGAGATAGTTGAGCATTACTTTCTAAAGCGATAATTTCTGGGAATTGATTACATTTTTTAGTAGAATTATTGCGTATTTGGAATATGCTTTTGAACATTGCTACAAAGAAAAAGAGCTCCAAAAGATTAACAAGTTGGAGTTATACTTTTCCGACATAAGAAAGGCAATAAGAAAGAATGCAAATAGGTAAATCTTAGAGCTGCAGCAGAAAGCACAGTATGCTTTATTAGGAATTTTACATAAAAATTGATGATATAAATGAAGGGATTAGATAAACATACAGAAACTTCTAGAAGGTGGGTATATCAGAATATATATTTGCCAATGACTTAGAAGATCAATTGGAAGATATAGTAGATGTGAACAGAAACTTGTATATGGCAAAAGATTGAAATCTACAACCTAAAGATCGATAGCAACAAAACAAAAATAATGGTAATATTACAACCAAGAAATGGACACGAAACAATAACTAGGGAAGATATCCAAGACATATTCGGAATCTGTAGGACAGTGGTCAAAAAGCGTAATTATCAAGGGAAACAAAAATGTTGATGAACAAACCAATTTTCTAACCCATTCTGCTATTCGCAAGTGAAACATTAATTCTAACAAATAGTTTGAGGAGTTGAATCCAAGCAGCAGATATGATCTATTTAAGTGGGGGTAAAAGTGAAAAAATCATTTAAGAAATAAGATCTTCAAAAAGAACTAATAGTTAAGGTTTAGAAACAGTGGAGATAAAACAACTGAGTGGGTCAAATACATACTGAAAAATCAGAATATAAACTGGAGAGAAACGTAGGTATTAAGCATCTGGTAGAAGTTTGTGTATAGTCCGTGGATCAAATTTTTGACACCGCATGGTATAAGGGAAAGAACCATAACTAACCCACCATAATCTTGTTTATTTTTGCCTTTAATGGCAATGTATTCGCATATTTCCCGCGTGCTTTGCAATGTCTTGATCTTCTTAGCGTAATTGGCATTTAATGGAAAAAGCACCATTATCTTCAGCCGTCTTTATGCTAGAATATTCTACCGGTAGAAGACTTTCATTTTCTTCCCATTGTTTGCTCTAGAAATTTCCCACCCTGCTTGCAAATATCATTACATTTCAAGCATCAATTTTTCCTTGAAAGGTGTTAGTTTTGAGTAATAAAGGCATTTCGACGGTCACCTGTCTTTTTTATTCTCGGCTAATGGTCTGGTTACACCTGCAAAATTACCAAATCTACCAAGCTCTTGCTAACGCATCAGAAGCATTTAATTTTCTTCCTTTTACAAATAGACCATCCAAATCACTTTTAAACGTAATTTCATGGCATTTCAAAATGTATTTTCCTTATATCCTTCAGAAAAAGTTTATTATTTTTTCCTCTATAGCCTCGAGTACAAAACAATAATTTAAAAGTAGTTGAAACAGTTCATTAAAGTCCTTACCACAATACTTAGCTCGTACTGGACGCACGTTTCGATAGCCAAGCTATCATCATCAGCAGTAAAACTGAAATCTTCATTTCAGTGTTCCAATGCCACAGATTTAGAGTACCCGATCAAAACCAGTTCATTACTTTCGGGACAAGAACCATTCTCAAAATATTATAAAAAAATTTGAAATCGCTTCCTCAATTTCAAAGTGTCCTTCCATTTCTGGATTACGAAAGCTCTAATAGGACGCCAAAATAACTAGAACAAAAAATAAAATCCTAAAATATTAAAGGTAGAAAGCTTGAACGCAATTGGCCACCTCACTTTCACAAAAAACTGTTTTATGATTCCGGAAAGAAGAAACTTCTCGACCTTCTTAGATGTTCTTTCATAACGCAGAATGGGTAATAACATCGGAAAGAACGTCTACCTGCAGTAATAATTTGCATATGCAAAGAGAACCGCTTACGTAACTCCATTTCACAGTTAACCACCTTCCGTTCACTACAATTGATCGCTTTATTTCACCTTGCTGGCTAATGAGCGCTTCCAACAGGTGCCCGGTAGGTAATTATGTAAGTGTCACAGAAGTTATTTTGATTAATCCAGTAATTATGGTACAATGAAGTTGTGTCAAGGAATCCTACGCGTTTTATGCAAGTCCGTCTCCCACAGTACGCCTAAAAAGGACGCATTTCCTTAAACGCTGTTTGTTGGCTTTTTTTATTATTTGCGGAAAATTCGTTTTGATTCGCTGATCGCTGGATTAGGTTATGTGACTTCAATGGTGTGTGGGTTTTTACCGTTAAGATATCTTTAAAAATGATACTTCTGTATGATGAATATAATTAATTTTGTTAAGAGATGGAAATGAGTATTAAACTAAAATCTTGAAGTTAGATCAATAAGATTAAATGCTTTCACAAGATGCTTCCACATCTTAGCATGGACTTTCGACTATTTAGAATCAGGTTCTATAAGAATAAGCGCTGTGTAAACATATGAGAAATTAGTGCCCTCTTACTTAGTGACAGGAAGTCTACACTTTAGAAAAACAAAACTCTTTTAAAAATCAAGGGAAATAAAAAGCAGGTTCAATTTTCTCACAAATTCTATTAACTATCAGGCGACCGGTTTCGTGTTCAAAAACACATCATCAGGCCAGCTACGGGGACCACCATGAAATAAAACAAGCAAATATACATAAGTGACCAGAAAATTATAAAGATAATTGTAACATTGCATCAAAGTGATTTGTCAACCAAAATGTTTCTCGTATTAATGCTATTATATTATTATTTTGCATTATAAATAAGTTTTACTATCGCATATGTGGACAAGACAATAAACCATGAAAACTGAAAAAAAAACCTCTGGAAAGTATAAACAACATATTGAGAACATACGTTAGGTTTTCGGGTTGGAGCCGCGTCGTTGTCGTAGCTTCTGCCGACGTTTTGTCCACACTCTTATGGAACATCTTCAGAGCTGTTACTGCACACTGACTAAGGTCTATTAATTCCGGAGGGGTTTATATAGGGCTTGTTTTGAGTAAATGGAGCGGAAAAGTTATGGATCAATGAAGTCTGGCGGTTGCTAGGAGGTTTAATTAGTTGGGATTTCCACGTGTGATGTAAGGGGTAGTCATCTTCGTGATATATGTTCTACCTTCAAATTATCGAAGTACCTTTCTAACCTTCTAAAACCTTACGCTGGACTCAACAACTCTTTCATCCAAAATTCCCAACATTTCGTCAAACAACTGAAAGAGTTGACGGTAAATCCTGCTGATTCACTTGTCAGTTTTGATGTCGAATTCTTGTTCACCAAACTTCCTGTACCAGATACAGTATCCATTATTATTACCAACCAGATGATCTGGCTGACTTGGTTGAAGCTTATATTGCTTTTACCTGTTTCTAATTTCATGGTAAATACTACCAGCAAGTCTTATGTTATGGGATCTCCTCTGTCTCATGTCGTCGCTAACATCTTTATGGAAGCGTTCGAACAACAAGCTCTATTATCTTACAACCTTAAGCCAAAGCGTTGGTACAGGTTGATGACACCTTTGTCATCTGGCCTTATGGACACGAATCTTTAAACAATTTCCTATGGTTTCTTAATTCCCAACATGATTCCATACGTTTCACCATGGAGGTCGAATCGGACGGTTGCCTTCTTTTTTTAGAACACCGGCGTCCTGACGGTGCGCTGGAGCATTCACTTTAGCGAAAATCTATGCACACGGATAGATACTTCAATGGCCTCTCACACCATCATCCAACCCAAAAAACGCGGTGTTATCCAAAGGGCCGCTTCCATATTTGAACCCAATTAGCTTCCTCAAGAACTGAACCACATCACCGAAACTCCGATCCGGAATAATTACTCTAGGAAAGATATTCAAACCAACCCCTTTCCACAGCAACTCCCTTCATCTGACCCTAATTTCCACAAGCAAGCGTGTCTACCCTACATTCAAGGTGTTACCCATCGCATCAGCAAGATTCTCTTCAGGAACAGCATAAAAACCATCTACAAACCCAATTTCAAACTCTATATTTGTTTCAAAACTCAAGTTCTACAGATGTATAAAATAAAAATCACAATCTCTGATCAAAACCGTAAAATTTGCAATATTTATCAATTTCAAATTAAGTTTTGGTGTATACTTGTTGAAAATATATTTCTTGTCAAATTTTGAATTGTGGGATGACGTGAGTTATATGCCATTGAGTTCTACAAGAAACAGACTACTTCATGCACTGGATTTGCTATCTCAAGAGATTTAATTTATTACATTATTTCCTTACTATCTCTAACTTAATTTTCGTAACTGATTTTCAGTTCACGATCGGCAAAAATTCCAATAATTTCCAATTTAAGTCCGTAGTAGCTCAAAAATCATCAATTCAGATCATGAAGCTACAGATATCTTTAATTTCTGTTTAAAATCAAATCCAAATCGTTACTAGTAGTAACGACAAAAAGTAACTCTACATCTTCTTCTAATTGCTTACTTTCTTCTGGGGTGTTTTTTAGGGTATCTTCAGCGTCCATACATTTTCTAATCCTTCTATCTGAGGCTTCGGATTTCGCCCTGAGTTAATGACTTTCATGATGCCATCAGCTCCAAATGCAGCATTCATAAAAACTATAAAATGCCAATAAGAGATAGAAAGGAATGGAAAAGAAGGTACTCCCATTAAAGCCTAATCTATCTGGCACACAGACGGCGCAAAACGGCAAAATAGGTAAGCCAGAGACTATCTATTCAGATGATCAGGCGTTGTTGAAGGTACTGGAGTGCAAACATGGGGGCTACCGAGTAAACGTAAAAGCAGATGAACTAGCTCGAGGAACCTCGTCAATTGGTGACAAAAGCTTGATGCGTAAGTAATGGAAAGAAAAGAGATTTCAAGACTGGTGGAAAAATATTCCAAGTCAGAAACAGGCCAAGCAATTTATAATTGGATACAGGTCTAAATTTACTAGTGACTTACTATGAAGAGACAGTTTGCTAAAACAATGCTAGGCTTACTAATACGACACTGTATATTTAAGCGGAATATGAGCAACCTGTACCTGAAGCGGAAGAAGAGAATGCCTGCCAAAGCTAATGTAAATGGTCTAGCAATTGAGGAATTATAATAGATTTGATTGGCAGTGGAACAACCCAGTGGCCATCTTTTCTCTAATCTAGCCCTATTACTTTGTTTATCCATACCTATATGAAAATAGAGTAGATATTTTGGAAACATACCAGCATACTTGGTGTAAATTCATACACATTTGTTTCTGAATC
Organism: Dynastes maya; assembly: GCA_029619315.2. Classification (NCBI taxonomy): domain Eukaryota; kingdom Metazoa; phylum Arthropoda; class Insecta; order Coleoptera; family Scarabaeidae; genus Dynastes; species Dynastes maya. Next base: position 74,591,002 of record JAROYE020000002.1, read on the forward strand.
TTACTATTCTATGGTGACAATAAAAAAATGCACACCACTGCTCCATTCCACATCCGGCACGTTACAAAATAACGAACCAACACCATACCACAACAAAATATTCGATTAAACATTACGAAACGTCCTTTACATACATTCATGGAACGGTATATCCAGTGATCTGCTTGCTTTTCACAAAGCTATGCTACATACTTACATACTATGTGTATGAAACGAAACAGAAAAGGACACTCGTACGAATTACGAGGCACGTTTATAGACTGCTTCGAAGCGGTTGTAAAACATTCTCTTGCAAGCTACTATGTTGTGACGAGTCTAGCCGCAATTGTTCGCTGAGTAACTGGCAGGTGTTTGACAAGGGACGTGGCTGTTTTAATGATAAGTTTTAATGGTCGGTCGGCGTATAATATTAGACGCATTGCAAGTGGTCTTTGTCATCTATGTATGCCATGGATACGATCGCGTTCGTTGAAGTTGGTCATTAATTTTGCAGCGATGACGTGGAAAAGAAAATGAATCGCATATTGAAAAAACAGTTTCTTTGGTTATGTGTTGACGAGACAACAGACTGTAAAAAAAATTCAATTGTAAATATTATGGTACGCATACTAGACCCTAGTAAACCTACATTTCCACTGTTACTAGCTAGCCGAAGACTACAAGAGTGTACTGCTGCAGCAATTACGAAGGTTGTACTTCGTACGTTGGAAAAATTTCAAATTTCAAAGGATAATGTGTTGATGTTTATGAGCGATGCCGCAGCGATAATGCGTTCGGTAGGCCGTTCTCTTCTTGAACATGGTTGCAAGTGTTTACATGGTACGTGTAAAGTGCATGCTTTGCATCTTGTGGCAGAAACCATTCGACAATGCTCTCCCGAGGTAGATGTATTAATAGCGAGCACAAAAAAAAGTATTTTTGAAATCTCCCAAACGCCTACGATCATTTCACACAGAGTGTCCTGGTATTCGTCAACCACCGGAGCCAATTCTTACACGTTGGGGAACATGGTTGCAAGCAGCTTTTTATTATGCTGAACATTTCAAAATAGTAAAACCTGTTGTTGCACAATTCAATCCTGCCGAAGCTGCAGCTATTAAGGAGAGCCCGTCAAAATTTCAAGATATTTCCGTTGAAACCGATTTAAAAAATATTCGTAGCTACTATAAAGGATTAGCTGACGCAATAGAACAATTACAAAATAGATCGTTATCATTATTGGAGTCTCTGCAAATTATGGACGGAGTGCATACACAGCTACTGACTATACACGATGCAAAATATAATCGCGTTTTAGAAAAGTTCGAGAGTGTGCTACAGAAAGATCCCGATTTTAGCACACTGAAACAAATTTGTGATGGTGTATCGAATAATCCACTGACTAAGTACAAAGGGTATTTTAATCATGCATGTATAACATCGGTAGATGTTGAACGCTTTTTTTCAAAATATAAACTCATTTTCTCGCCACGGCGAACATCGCTCACCGAGACAACTGTGGAAACACATCTAATGCTGTCAACTTTTTGCCACTCTTATCCATATGATGTTAATACTGATAATGGCGCTTCTAGTTTTACTGTTCCGTAGCCAAGGCTGCTTAAAAGGGTGAGTGTTTCACTACTTTTCACATATTATAATTATGTATTAGTTCTGATATTTTTTTTCTATTTTCTTACTATTGTTTTTGTATACTAGGCAAGTGCGGCTATGGCGCGGCTCCCTGTTACCGGGCTCTACTAGTTATACTTCTTACGGTTGTAAACCAACCAACATTGTTCTAGTAATGTCACATACTCGGAAAATATAACTCCTTAGTGAGATTATATAAGAAATAATTCGTATTAATCTATGAAACGCACTTAGAAACAATAACTTTTCAAACTTGTTCCAATAAAATTAATAGAATGTTATTTAGATACCTAGTAGCCTCTGGTATAATTTATTATTATAGCGAAATCTCAATAAAAACTGACTCACTCACTTACATAACAACCTGACATATAAAAATAGATGGTTTTTGAAGTTAGCAAATTCCTATTAACGTTAAAATGCGGAAATTTTTAATATGCCTACTTCATTAACCGTACTGGGACAGCATAAATCTTTTATATGCACCTTATATACATATTATACCACGTCCAAAGGTCGATTGAATTGTTACAGACCTTCGCCATGTTTGACCTTGTCTCTATTTTTTTTTCCGTTGCCAATATAATTTCTCATTTGCAACAAATAATTGCAAAAGAAAACAATTATTTAAAACAAACATAAAATATTTTCTATTACTGTAATGCAAGGTAACCAGTAGCGGTAAATACGTAGAGGAATTATCGTTATTAAAATTGTTTACTTTCATAAGAAATAAAGCAAAAAAGAACCGGGAAAAATCTTTTCCTAAAAGGAAAAAATAATTTTTTTTCCGACCACCAATTGCGGTTGACATTCGACATGCAAATTTATGTGTTGCACAAGTCTTCCCAGAGATAAAACTTCATCGACGTGACTCATTCTCAAACAATTCTACACACCAAAACAAACAAACGAACATCGTTATTGACGAATCACAAACAAAAGAATGATTGCAAAGCAAGGTCGACTGGTGTAATATGCTGGTATTGAAGTCGCATCCACTTCTGATTTGTATGATAGTGTGGAGTTCGAAGTAGATTGATCACAAGAAAGGTTAGTGGGTTGGGAATTGTGTATACGGGATTTTCCAGTGCAATTAAACAATTTGGACACACGTTTCGATAGCTAAGCTATCATCTTCAGAAGTAAAACTGAACTGAAGGACAATAGAACCTTTTAACAACAAAGTGAAGAAACGGCAATGGGTCTCCTTTATGGTTAATCTCTTTATAGGAAAATTTAAAACTCCTAGTGAAGTGTTTCACTATTCCACTGTCGCAGTATTTCAGTAGGGAAAAGCCTTGTAGTGTGGGCATTTTTGTTGGACAGCCACTGATTTTAACACCTTCCAAAATTGGCAACATGTTTCAACCATCGAAGTAAAGTTCCTTGAACTAATCACTTTTCATGTGAAACAGTAACACTGAATTCAGTTTTACTGCTGATGATGGTAGCTTGGCTATCGAAACGTGCGCCCAGTACGAGTTAAGTACTGTGGTAAGGGTTTTAGTGAACTGTTTCAGTGTTCCAGTGCCACAGATTTAGAGTACCCGATTACTTTTCATCTGCATATGTGCAATGGCGAAACTAGTCACATTGCTTGTAGCTATTCCAGACGTAGTGTTAGCAATAAAGCAATAAAGCTATAAAAGTTTTTAATTTTAGTTCTGTACTCCTATTTATGTTGTTAATCATCGAACTTTTTAACTTGAGTATGGCCATAATGTGGTATTTTAATTACTCTTCCGTTGGTCAATCGAAATCCGATCTAAAAGTAATGGGTAAAAAATCTTCCATAACATTTTGAAAGTGTAGGTTGGAAATTTGTATGGCTTGTGTTCGTGAATTGAAACATGTACGGTTTGTTTAGCTATTTATTATTACTTTTAAAAGATACAAAACATTGACAAAATTCGGTCCTTACTCTTTTGGCATTACAACTCTTACTATTCTCTTACTCAGCTCTTACTACTCTCTTACTACTTCTTCTAAATAAAATCTCAACTAGATATACTACAGCATATCGGTTACTGCAAATAAATGATATCAATTTGTCTGTAAAATGAATAATGTTACAAACAGGATGTTGGACATTGATTATACAATTATACAAATGTATTGATTGATGAACAAGATTAAGATCACCAACAATTCGACAAAGAAATTTAGATGAAAATGGAATGTTTTCAAGAATTATCACTATGACGAATATTTTGATATATTGACAGTGCGAGAACTACACAGAATAAACTGATAGTTGAGGTGGAATATTTGGATGACATACACTGCGATTATAACAGTGAGGTCCTAAAGAATACAGGCTGAGGTGGTAGCGGAATTTGTTGATACAATTGCTTGAATACGCGGATATGTTTGCGAGATTTCACAAACACTTTTTTGGTAGATGATATTAGATCATTCACCCTAGGATACTTGCTTCGAATTGTTTCTGCTACGAGATGACATGCGTGTATGAGACATGTTATGTGAAGAAGAGTGGGAAAGCATACTTTTAACATCCTCTCAGCTTTCAGCATTGTTGCGGCTCCGTCAGAAACTAACATGGTGATTTGGGCTCCTACGATACAAAATTCTCTTAACATATTTTTTATTATGTTTACAACGGTTTCGGCATCAGTTCTTTCAATCCTTTTACTGGCTAACAACAAGGAAGCTGCTGGACCATTACGTTTTAAAGGACGCGCCACAATGTGAATCACGCTGTATTCCTGAGCATCAATAGTTTCGTCCACAGTGAGCCAGATTTTTTAATTTCTCAACTCGTCTTTTACTACACTTTGCACATGTGGTAAATTGTACCGCACTTGTCTTTTTGTTGGTAGCTTTCATGATAGAACATATTTATCCCAAAAAAGACGAAAGTTTTCATTATCTACTAGGTGTTGTGGGATGTTGCACGTGCTCAACATAAAAATAAAGTCATACAAAAATTGCCACTACGGAATGTTGTTTCTTCAATTCAATACATGACGTTTACTTTTAATATGACTTCTACATTCAAATGTCGTGCGACCTAGTAACCCTATACCGCAAAATTTGCAACGAATGTGCGAACCTGTAAATTCCAAACCAGGGAAACGCCAAATATATTTCTTCACATGCGATGCAAGAGGTACACCAGGCTTACGTCCCGTATTTTCAAAAACACACAATGAGAATCCGATACATAACCGAACGACCAAACTCTTCAATGTCTACCGCATTACTGAACTCTGCATCCACATACCCCCCCCCCCCGTACAAGCGTCTCTGCTGGTGCAATCGTTTGTCACGCCTTAGTTATTATCATTGATTATAACATTAGAACGTAATTATATTATTTATTTTTATAAAATTTAGACAAAAATATAAAAAATGCCGCCCAAAAATATGTGCCGCTTGAAACGGGCCACCCTCATCACCCCACTCTAGGTACGCTACTGTATGGGACGTCGCGGAATTCCAATAAATACGAATTTCGTGGCCAAGAACCAAAACTATGTCCAACCTACAAGTCTTTCCCCTACGTAATTTAGTTATTTCTGTTTTCCAAAAGAAATTTTTTAGAATTGACATCAATTCGGTTATTTCAAATTTGAACACCCTGTATATGTAGCACAAAAATCGCACGAGGGCTTTCGTGCATCACGAGATACCGCAATGCGACCAGCTTCTGAATTACTATTACTGTTAGAGAAACCGCAGAGTAAGTAAGGGTTAGCGGATGATAATCCTTGACGACGAACTTCTTTCGCGTCACACCAACGACGACAATCATAATAATTGGCTGCCTCCATGGTTGTTGTTCAGTGGCTCGTGACGTCACGCTGAAACAGGTGAATGCGTCGCCTCGCAGAGCTTACTGTGCGGTATTCTCACGTTGTCGACAACAGAACGGATGTTTCGATTCTTTTTCTGATGATGATAATGGTTGAGGAAGAACGGCTGAACAGCGAAGAAGTAGTTCGAGGAAATGGTAGAAGGGGAAGTAGGGAATCTAAATACGGTTCTTTTAGACTGGTTGGAATATATCTGCATTTATAAGAATATATTATGTAGGGAAAATGTTAGAAGGGGAAGTAGAGAATTGAAATACGGTTCCTTTAGACTGGTTGGGATGTAAGTACATTTATAAGAATATACTGTGTAGGGGAAGGTGTGACACAGTTTAGGCCTTCTACGAGGCACGTCCAGAAATTAAGCTCCGTTTGGTAATAAAAACAAATCGAGTACAGATACAGAAAAACTATTTATTGCAAAAAAAACTACAAACCTCAAACTATCTTTCTACATAGTTCCCACCATTTTAGCACAAGTTTTCGTATGCCTTCCTCATAAAACGTTGCCGCCTATGTTGTCAACCATGTGGTAACATGTTCTTTGAGCTCTTCATCGTTGTTGAAGTTTTGACCACCAAGGAACATTGTCAGATGCAAAAATAGATGGAAGTCGCCAGGAGCGAGGTCAGGGTTGTACGGAGGGTGGCCAAACTGGGTCCAGCCAAAGCCCTGTAAGAGTTGTTGTATCTTGTTCTCAGTGTGAGGTCAAGCATTGTCAGGAGTCAAAAAAAATACCGTTTGTGTGCATACGTCATTTAGCTTCTATTGGAAAGCATTGAAAACCTCAGCCGAAGCAATTTTGCTTCTTTAAAACTTCCACTGTTCAAAACATTATTGCTAACGCTTCGTTAATTTATTTATTGTGTCGTATCTAAGATTGTTAAATCCTTATTTGTCACTGCATGCAATTGAGGTTTTTTTTTCGCTGCGACATGTGCAACGGAACAAAAAGTTGGATCGCGACCGGCATACACACAGTTTTCAAAGGTTAGGAAAGTCTCTGTTGGTGGACGCGCGTGAATCCGAGAGCCCTCTTCTCCAGAAAGCGGTCCCCGATTTGATAAGTCGCACTAAACTATTTCTCAATTGTTTATTATGATGCATTTATTTTTGTTTTATCCCCATTATTTTGAATTCAATTTTTAAAGAGCAGCAACAATTAACAATTGTACGTCTTTACTCAATAACTCAACTGCTTGAGAACACGATCCAAACTTATCATTAGAGTAACCAAAACTTGCGGACTCGCATTGGCGTCGGTATTACGGGTTAATATAAGAATACGAAAAATTCATAAATAAACTTACTTGCTAATTATTCAACAAATTAGAGGCATCAGGATGTGAACTACTGTAAACTTGCATCATTGCATATGTTTCCGCAGTTACTTCTTTAAACCTTGTGCGTCGACAGGAAAAAATATTCTTATACATAGAAAACGATCTCTCCACATCTAAGGAAGTTACATTTGCATGTAGAAACTGTTTTTCAAAATCACTTAAAATTTCACTATTCTTACACTTATTATAAACGGCTTCTAAAGTATTAAAATCGGGATTTTTCCTTAAAACATCTGCCAACTTTTGACTAGCGCATAATCCTGGCGTATCATTTAATGTGTGTAATTTATTTTTTACACTCTCCACTATGTCTAATGATTCCTGCAATGACAATTCAGTACATTGTAGTTTTCTGATGGCATCTAGTAATACTGTATAATTGGTACATATTGTTGTTAAATCTTCTAAAAGTTGAGGAATTTGAAATTCTCTTTGACTTTCTCTAATTGCTTTGGATTCATTCCGATTAAATCGCATTATAACTGATTGAATTTGTTGAAAATGGATCAAATAGTAAGAAGCTGCTGTTAGCCAAGTACCCCATCGCGTTAAAATTGGTTCAGGAGGTTCTGGAATACCTGGACAAAATTTACGAAATTCTTTTAAACGTTAGGAGATTTACGAAACACTGCTTTAGTACTTCCAATCATCCGATCAACGTTTCCGTAATATATATATATATTAAGTTAGGAAATATATGTTTTAAGGATCGCCCAACACTTAACATCGTTGCTGCACTATCTGTCACAATCATCACAACTTGATCTTGGGCAATTTTAAATTTTTTCAAAGCGTTCATTATCACTTTTTGAATATTTTCCGCGGTACATTGTTGAACACGTTTGCAAGCTAACAAATATTGAGATGCTGTGTTGTCGCTAGATAAAACGCGAGCTATTACATTCGCAATACTGTTTTTCTTTATATCGGTCGTCTCGTCCACGGTAATCCATATTTTTTTGGAACACAAATCACGTTTACACACATTTTCTAGCATCTCTTTCATTCGCGGCAAATGATTCTGTAATTGTGTTTGTGAGGGTAATGGGTACTTTGGAACGTGTTGTCGCCAAAACGTTTTAAAAGCTGCTTTTCTCACCAACGACAACGGAAGATTACAAGAGGTAAACATAATTAATAAATGTATGAGGAATAGTGTATAAGGTATTTCAGTTCTTGCATTTCTCATATGCTTAATAACGTTGACATGCCTCTGGCAATCAGTTCTGTCCAATGCAGCCAAACGAAGATTGCATATTAAGCAAAAAACTGCACTACCGTCATATTTTAAATGGGGAAAAAGTGACACATACTTATGTACATTAGTAGCAAATCTATTACGAGGCATTGTTTTCTTAGGTATGTAAATATTAGTTCTATATGAAACGATACACTAATTATGCACTTGGTATAATATTACAACACACAAAAAACACCAGCTATATTTTCAAAAGCGACACGTAAGTACATAACCTTGACCGTTCGACTAATCTCTGCAACAGCTCAACCGGTACTAAAACGAAATCTCTCTCAGCGCGGTTTAACATGATTTATATTCAAGGTCGACACTACATGCCTGCTTCTCTACCGGTTTAGTTTATTTATGAATTTTTCGTATTCTTATATTAACCCGTAATACCGACGCCTATGCCAGTCCGCAAGCTTAGGTTACTCTACACATTAAACAGCATATATCACGTTATCATTCCCGTTGTTTAATTTAACTCTTTCATCATATCATTTAGAACAATCGAGATAAACCTGATAAGATACGGGTAATCTAAATGTTATTCCTGTTTAGTACTCTATCATTATCTACACCTTTGTATATGGTGCGATGTATCATTAAAATAAAAATAGACAATATGCCGTATATCTTCTTTGACGATCCAATCTTCCATCTCCGTTACTTGTAAGTATATCCCATCATTAGCAACCAGCCACTGAATAATAAATTTAATACGATGAGTAATTTTCACTTTGCCATTCATCGCAAAGTAAGATTCAAACTGATGAGTCATCACTTCCAACATGGCAAAACTGGAAAAACGATTATACAATCGTTATACCTATATTTTTTTTCAACGTACACCATGGTATATGGAAGATAATTAGTTCCAGTGGTGACCTACCAAGAGGTAACAGGATGAGTGTATAATGTAGAAATAAAAAAATAAAGTAGACGGTCGGACGAGTCAGGGGATATAATAATACGTATAGAACTCGCTTTTCCCATGGAGTACCGTTTACCAGCTGTAACAAAGAAGTTACACCGACGTAAGGTTTATCCCAAGACTAGATCCAAAACAGTCTATCTGATAGGCATTTAATTAGATTCCCTTTCACATATCTATGCGACAAGTTGCAGGAAATCATTCCAAGCATTGAAAATCCAATCTACTTCAAAATATCCATTAACTTGTCTAGAGTATAAGCCGTTGCCCGTAATACCAGTTATATTAGGTAACAAAATGTAACGGTTAGGGTGACAATAAAAACATACAAGTAATTCGAACAGGTTTAGTGATGTGATAAGGTTCGACAAACGAGTGCAACGTCAGAGGCGTATCGCGCAAAAGTAGGTACGTGAGATACAGTAATATTAAAAAATAATATATTCTTACCTTTTATTGACGTCTTGATGTCCACTGCGACAAAATACTACTGCCCCGGTAAACCGCGTAAAACTGCAACATAAGCAACGCTTCCACTGTCGATTCACTTAGCCTTCGACGTTGGTCTGAAGACGTTTTCGTGTATTTCGAAAATGATCGTTCTACATCTAGCGAAGTAGGATTTGCGTAATTCAGTTATTCCTTTATTTCATCTGTGCACTCTTTATTTTCAGTAATAGACCGAACCTTTTGTAAATCGGGATTTTTATTTAAAACTGCACGAAATTTTTGAGCGACATCTAGTCCTATAGGATCCGTCAAACTTTCTAGAGCGGTTTGTAAATTATCTAACGTATTTAATGAGTCTCGTAAAGATAAGTGACTGTTTTGTAACAGCGATATAGCTTGTACAACTGCAGAATAGTTTATGGAAATTTCATCTATTTGTAATTGAACGTCCGAATTGGAAGAAAGTTGCTGACTCTCTCGAATTGCTGCAGATTCATTTGATTGAAATTTTAAAATCACATCCTTCACATTTGCGAAATATTTGTGATAATAAAATACTGCCCGGGACCATATTCCCCATCGAGTAATTACAGGCTGAGGTGGTAGTGGAAGTTTCGGACACAATTGTTTGAAAACGCGGATATGTTTGGGGGATTTCACAAACACTTTTTTGGTAGATGCTATTAAATTATTCACCATCGGATACTTCTTTCGAAAGGTTTCTGCAACTAGAAGATACGCGTGTATGAGACATGTTATGGGAAGAAGAGTCGGAAAGCATGTTTTCAACATCTTACCAACTTTCAGCATTGTTGCAGCTCCATCAGTAACTTACATTGTGACTTGGGTTCCTGTGATACAAAATTCTCTCAACGAATCTTTTATTATCTTGACAACGGTTTCTGCATTAATTTTCTGAATCCTTTTACTGGATAACAACAATGAAGCTGGTGGACCATCACGTTTTAAAGGACGCGCTACAACATGAATGACGCTGTGTTTCTGAGCATCACTTGTTTCATCCACACATAGGCAGATTTTCTTATTTCTCAACTCGTCTTTTATACATTCCTTTACTGTACCTTGCACACGTGGCAAATTGTATCGTAATTGCATAGATGTTGGCAGCTTCCATGAGGGAACGTATTTAGCCCAAAAAAGACGAAAGTGTTCATTAGATTCTAGATGTTGTGGGATGTTGCAGACACTTAACATAAAAATAAAATCATATAAACATTGCCAGTATGGAATACTGTTTCTTAAATTCAATACATGACGTTTACTTTTACAATGTTTTCTACATTCAAACCTATCGCGATTTAGCAATCCGCTATTGCATATTGTGCAATAAATATGCGGACTTCTATATTCTAATCCAGGGAAATGCCTGAGATATTTATTCACATTCGAAGGGAACGTTACACCCTTTGGGCGTCCCATCTCCGCATACTTATTTAGCGTGCAACGTGCAACGTACTGTCGCTTTGAACTCTCTCGCGGTACTGTCGAGATCGACTACGAGTTGAAAATTACCCCTACTCACGCCGCTACCGCTACGCTACTGCCATCCGGTACCACCTTTTTAACAAACTCTAATTATAAGTTTGTATTGTGCTTAAGAATATTGCTCAATATTCCCCAATTGTTATTCGTGATTATTGTTCTGGGTATAATGTCTACAACCCCTAGTTGGTGGGTAAACTTTAGAATTAGTCTGGGATTCTCATGGACATGTTACCAATGAATTGGTGCCTTGTGAACATATTTTTCAGTATGAATTTTCTTCTTTTTGTAGATGGTCCATGTTGTAAATTTCGATAATGTTAAAATGAAGTACAAAATTCTCATTTATTCCTAACAAATTTTTATTTTTATTTACATTGGGATTCCCGAAACTGGCCCCAGTGTAAATATAAGAAATTGAGGAGTACAAAAGGATTTTGTATTTCATTTTGATCTTTTTCCTTGTAAAACGTTTGTTTCAACATCATGGCAGCATATATTAAAACAAATCTCTTTTGTTTAATAAAAACAGCAAAAAGGTTCTTCTTGAGGCTATTGACCAGATTCAAAAAGGTACAACTTTGAATAAAAGCATGCTGCTTAATCACAAAAAAAACATTTACAATGAAATTACAAAATTATACGGAAGTATAGAAAACACACGTAGATTATTTCAACACAATCTTAGTTAGTCAATATCTACGAACACGTAATCTCTAAAGTAACAAATTTAAACGCAACCGCGAAAATTAATTTAAAATTCACGGTAACCTACGTTACCCATTACAAAACGTGCGTAGATATATTGTAGTGGAATCACGATGTCGACATCACCATAATTCCAAAACGCGTTTTCTAAATTTTGTCGCGTAACAATCGCGGTGTCGGTGGCTGTAATCGTATTTTGCTAAACAAGGTTAGCTCTATATACATATTTCTTCGATCGTTGTTGCTGTTATACGTAAGTAAACAACCTGTGGAACTTAATTGGCTAATAAATTCAACGCGATTCTAAATCCATTGGCTATTCCGACGAACATGTAAATAAAAGCTAAATAATTGCGATGATCTAGGCTGTAAATCTGCTTGACTCAATTAGATTATTGAATATCGGAGTCTCTGCACATGGCTGAAGGTTCCAATTACATTTCTACAACTAACAATTTTCGAAACCATACGCTGTTTGGAAAATTCATGATTTCCTTGGTTTCTGCCACGTAATTAAATATTTGGGAAATATCAACCCCGGTAAGGATTCGAACCTGACACCTCCGGTTTGCCATACAGGCGTGCTAATCACTACGCGACAGGATCCTACGCCAGAAACGAATCACTTCCTTTTCAATATGTCGTTATACCGTATCACTGTGCCTACCTGTGTTTGTCTAGCTTCAAGGCAGTGTCACCATTACGTGATATAAAAAAATCAAATAAAGCAATAAAAATAATATAAAACTAAATTTCTATTTCCAATAAAACACAAAAATATATAATTTTGAAGGAAATGCTGTCCGTATTTTATTAAGGTAGATTACGAAAAATAAGCTGGGTAGTTGGAATTAAAAAGGAAGATGGAGACGATTTCAAAACCACTTGGAAAGCTGAAGTAATTCCTTCGTCAGGTTGAACAGGAAATGTAAATGGTTTCCCTTCATCCTTTGTTCTTAGATAAGAAACTTAAAAATCTCCATTTTTACAATTGTTTAAAATTTTTACCATGAAATGCTTGATATTTTTTTCCTGTAAGTTTCGCAATCACAAAGTCTCCAATCTGTAAATTTTCTCGTCAAATTAACAGGTCCTTCGCTTTCAGGTTCAGTTACATATCAGCTAGTGGAATTGCCCAGAGAGATGTCATTATCTCAATCTTCACTGTTTAAGTCCGTTTCGCCTTGTCTTAATCATTTCGTTGATGGTGGTTCATAAACAGTGGATGGACCAGACACATCAGTTATTTGTCAATCCTTAGCAAATGTTGACTTTCCTACAGGTTGAGGTTCTTTCTACCGTGGAACTTTCTGATGATTTTAATTAACTTTAGTGGAAAACTAAAGGTGGGCAATGTAACCTCAAATTTCCTGCGAATCGTATTAGAAGAAAATTTCCCAGTACGGTTTAAAATCCCCAAATATAGCTGCTATACAATCTTCATCGTATCTGTTATAATTTATAATAAGCGATAGACATCACCTGCTTTTTGAATTGATTCTACACCCACAATCCTTAGTAAATAAAAAACTCTTTTTTATTCACAGTACCAAGAACTCGTGGTTGTACCCATATGCTTTCGCCGCAGCCTCAATTACTTCTTCATGGTTAGTCACGATCATGCATGTATTGCAATACCACTCATGATCAATTTGGTAGTTATTGCAAGACGGGGAAACTCTTTTTTTTACTGGTCAAAGTCACCTCAGTGGTACTTTGCCCACTGAGGTGACTTTGCCAGTTGACGGTAATAATTAAAAAGTCGTTCTTGTTGACTTCATTGAAAAGAACACTTGTACATCATAAATAGAGTTTTTAAAAGGTGGTACCGGATGGCAGTAGCGTAACGGTAGCGGCGTGGGTGGGGGTAATTTTCAACTCGTAGTCCATCTCGACAGTACCGTGAGAGAGTTCAAAGCGACAGTACCTTGCACGTTGCACGCTAAATAAGTATGCGGAGATGGGACGCCCAAAGGGTGTAACGTTCCCTTCGAATGTGAATAAATATCTCAGACATTTCCCTGGATTAGAATATAGAAGTCCGCATATTCATTGCACAATATGCAATAGCGGATTGCTAAGTCACGATAGGTTTGAATGTAGAAAACATTGTAAAAGTAAACGTCACGTATTGAATTTAAGAAACAGTATTCCATACTGGCAATTTTTATATAATTTTATTTTTATGTTAAGTGTGTGCAACATCCCACAACATCTAGTGTCCAATGAACACTTTCGTCTTTTTTGGCCTAAATACATTCCCTCATGGAAGCTGCCAACATCTATGCAATTACAATACAATTTGCCACGTGTGCAAGGTACAGTAAAGGAATGTATAAAAGACGAGTTGCGAAATAAGAAAATCTGCCTATGAGTGGATGAAACGCAGCGCCATTCATGTTGTAGCGCGTCCTTTAAAACGTAATGGTCCACCAGCTTCATTGTTGTTATCCAGTAAAAGGATTCAGAAAACTAAGGCAGAAACCGTTGTCAAGATAATAAAAGATTCGTTGAGAGAATTTTGTATCACAGGAACCCAAGTCACAATGTTCGTTACTGACGGAGCCGTAACAATGCTGAAAGTTGGTAGGATGTTGAAAATATGCTTTCCGACTCTTCTTCATATAACATGCCTCATACACGCATGACACCTCGTAGCAGAAACCATTCGAATGAAGTATCCGATGGCGGATAAGTTAATAGCATCTACCAAAAAAGTGTTCATCAAATCCCCCAAACACATCCGTGTATTCAAACAATTGTGTCCGAAATTATCATCACCACTTCAGCCTGTAATAACGCGATGGGGAACATGGCTCCAGGCAGTATCTTACTATCAGAAATATTTTTCACAAGTGAAAAATGTCATCTTGAAACTTGATTCAAATGATTCTGCAGCAGTTCGAGATAGTCAGCAACTTTTTTCCAATTCGGACGTTCAACAACAAATAGATGAAAATTCCATGAACTATTCTGAAGTTGCACAAGCTATTGAGCAGTTAGGAAACAGTCACTTGTCTGCACGAGACGCATTAAATTGCATAAACAATTTACAAGCCGCTCTAGAAAACTTGACGAACACTATAGGAGTCGATGTTGCTAAAAAATTTGGTACAATTTTAACGAAAAATCCCGATTTACAAAAGGTTCGGTCTATAACTGAAAATCAAGAGTACCCAGATGAGGAAAATGAATATCTGACATTTGCAAATCTTACTTCACTGGATGTCGAGCGATGATTTTCGAAGTATACGACAACGTATTCGTAACACCGTCGACGGCTGAATGAATCGACAATGGAATCGTTGCTCATGTTGCAATTCTACGCAGCTTACCAGGGCGCCAATTGCCACAGTGGGCATCAAGACGACAGGAAAAGGTAACAATATTATTTTTCACTAATATTGTATATTACGTACCAGTACGCCACTGCCGGTATCACCTTTTTAACAAACTCTAATTATAAATGCTTGTTATGCCGCCTACAGATGACTACTTTATAACCGAAGATGGAAAAAGGCGGACGTAATGTTATCAATCAGCTATTATTCATATATTTTCTGTTCGTTTTCGTTCCTGCATTAGTAAAAACATGAAATTACTTTCCATTTAAGCATGAGTTGACAGTACAGAGCGAGGCCATTTTGTTTACATCAGAGGAGCTTGTATTTTTTTAAATAGACGAAATTCAAAATAACCGGTTGCTTATATTTACAAATGCGTACGGGAGAAGAGTTAGTACTGGTGCCGACACTCATGTACAGATGCGAATCGTGGGTTTTAACAAACTACCTAAAAATCAAAATTGGACCTTGTGAAATGAAAATCTTGCGAAAAATTGAGGGTGTGACTAGACTGGACAAAGCAAGAAGTGAGACTACACCGAAAAACTTAAAGGTAAAAAGCGCAATTCAAAAAAATAGAGACAACTGATAAGATGATTTGATCATTTAGTATGTGAAGTATGTTGGAGGATAAAACGGTCAAAGTGATATGCGAAACAGACGATTGTTAAAAAAAGAAGAGGTGGACCAAAGAAGATATGGAAATCAGTAATAGCAGATGTAATAAAAGAAAAGGGAATGAGCTGGACTCACGCTAAACGGGAAGCTAGAAATAGGAAAGAATGAAGAGAAATCATTGCCTCTACGCCGATGGTAGAAGAGGACGGAGATAAGTAAGTAAAATAAACCGCGACCATAAGTTGAGACAAATCATCTTAGAAGCTTGATATCAATCAGACCTCCTCAACTGACTCCGTCTTATACATTAGAAAACCTTTATCGATAAATCTAAAGATAAATTCAACATATCACCTCGATAAAATTACACAATCATTACAACAGATCACGCGCTTCCATCTCCTCCTTCTTCTTTCTCTTCTTATTCTTATACAATTAATAGCAACCAGAAGTATAAGATGGTTATCGCATACAACGCATAAGACTAGGAACCTACGATATTCTCAACAACTTGCACATATTCAACGCGTTCAGACACCAATTAAATAAACGTAAGATCTCCGCTCAACTAGAAATTATACTTAGGCACTTCCATATATATATACTCGACGGTGAACGATTGTAAAAATCATAACGAGCCTGACAGAAACAAATGAGATCGATGCATTGATAAAAGCGCTACTATCCTCGCCGGTCGCGTATACGATTATACATCGGAACTCCGTCGGTATCGCGTAAACGTTGAAGAAACGTCAAGGCGATAAGATTGCAGCGACAAATTAAAAATAGTAAAGATACGAACGACTAAAGCGTATGGAATGTGACACACTCGATTTTCCGTACACCCAACGTCGTTGGAACGCGCTTCGAAATAACTACTTCCGTCATTAATATATGTATTTGCTCTCGATGTTATCTAAGTTGCGATTACCGGATTATTATATTGATTATGCCTATTAAGTAGGATGAATTTGCTTGATATTGAAAAGCTAAGTCGCAGCCGTTCATTACCTGAACACTTTCTACGTTAAGAGACAAGGAGATGCCGATAAACTGACTAACGGAAACATAGTCAAAAATCTAATTTTTATTGAATTAATCATATTATTTGCATACTATTTTTATATCTTTGTTGTTAGTTATAAAAATTGTATGCAAGTAATATGATTAGTAGAGTTTGTTAAAAAGGTAATACCAACAGTGGCGCACCGCATAAAAGTAGGTACGTAATATACAATATTAGTGAAAAGTAATATTGTTACCTTTTCCTACCGTCTTGATGTCCACTGTGGCAATTGGCAACCGCCTTGGTAAGCTGCGTAGAATTGCAACATCAGCAACGCTTCCATTGTCGATTCATTCAGCCGTCGACGGTGTTGTGAATACGTTGTCGTATACTTCGAAAATGATCGTTCGACATCCAGTGAAGTAAGATTTGCAAATGTCAGATATTCCTTTTCCTCATCTGGGCACTCTTGATTTTCAGTTATAGACCGAACCTTTTGTAAATCGGGATTTTTCGTTAAAATTGCATCAAATTTTTGAGCAACATCGACTCCTATAATGTTCGTCAAGTTTTCTAGAGCGGCTTGTAAATTGTTTATGCAATTTAATGCGTCTCGTGCAGATAAGTGACTGTTTTCTAATTGTTCAATAGCTTGTGCAACTTCAGAATAGTTCATGGAAATTTCATCTATTTGTTGTTGAACGTCCGAATTGGAAAAAAGTTGGTGACTATCTCGAACTGCTGCAGAATCATTTGAATCAAGTTTCAAGATGACATTTTTCACTTGTGAAAAATATTTCTAATAGTAAGATACTGCCTGGAGCCATGTTCCCCATCGCGTTATTACAGGCTGAGGTGGTGGTGGTAATTTCGGACACAATTGTTTGAATACACGGATGTGTTTGGGAGATTTTATGAACACTTTTTTGGTAGATGCTATTAACTTATCCACCATCGGATACTTCTTTCGAATGGTTTCTGCTACGAGGTGACATGCGTGTATGAGGCATGTTATGTGAAGAAGAGTCGGAAAGCATATTTTCAACATCCTGCCAACTCTCAGCATTGTTGCGGCTCCGTCAGTAACGAACATTGTGACTTGGCCCAAAAAAGGCGAAAGTGTTCATTAGATACTAGATGTTGTGGGATGTTGCACACACTTAACATAAAATTAAAACTTATACAAATTAAAAACCATTATGTATTGACTCCAGGAGTTAAGAATGTCATCAACCCCCCTCTTGTCGATCCTCAGAAAATTTATCTGCCCCTTTTACATATAAAACTAGGACTTATGAAAAATTTCGTCAAAGCAATGGACAAAAACGGTCGCGGATTCGCGTATTTGAGGAATAAATTCCCCAGAATCAATGATGCTAAAGTAAGGGAGGGTATATTTGCAGAACCCCAGATCAGGTACTTGTTTCGAGACGAAAAGTTCGTTATAGAGCTGAATAAAAATGAAAACTCCGCCTGGATGTCATTTAAGAATATTTGTGAGAACTTTGCAATCACAAATCCGAAGACTACAAGAACATTGTAAAAGACATTTTGACTTCGTATGAAACATTGGGGATTTTTTCCCGGACAATCTTGGAGCCGTCAGCGACGAACATAGGGACAGATTTCACCAAGATATTTTGGACATCGAAAAGCGCTACCAAGACAAATGGAGCACTTCTATGCTGATAGACTATTGGACACGGATGATAGACGTTCCTGACGCTAAATATAGCAGAAAATCATACATTTGTACATTTTAGAAACATTTTCAGTTGTTTTATAAATAAACACATTATACACGTTGTTCTACTATTTATTGCGCTATCACTTAGAAACCCTGCCTGATAGAATATTTCTGAAAAAAGATTTGAATTCAACATAAAAAATGCTACAAGGTACACATATACTAATTTGCGGGACAAAAAGAAGTTTAAATTTTGTTAACAAGTGCTATCCATGTATACGTAATTTTGTAATTGTATACGTACAGAATTATTTCGATGAAGATGACACAATTATAAAATAACTTGTGTCTTGTGTGTACAGATACATAGGGATTAAAGTGACACTTGCGCTACTTTTGTTTGCAAAGAATATAACAAAACTTACTACCTTGGTAATCCTGAGTGTCGTGGACGAGGGATAACTGTATGGTTAGGTGCTAGAAGGGTGCTAGATATTATGACAAAGAGGGTAAGAGATAGAACAGCAGATGCCTCAACGGACTTATGTCTTATCGCTTGCCGTTGCTGAAACACCTGCTATATCAAAAAAGAAGGAAATATACTAACAATTAGTTGCAAAATATGAAAACAGAAAGATCAAAGCATTGTTAAATGTGTGGTGAATTGAATTGCAATTTATTTAAACTGCTAACATTTTTAAACTAGGACTGTGATTACGATTGCCCTGCGTTCACGCAACGGAAGTTGCCGACAAGGCGCGAAGCGCACGATTCTCACATATATTTGTTTGACTCAATAAAATTATGTTAAATAAAAACGTTTGTACATTCAAACGTTTGTTCTTAAAAATGTGCTTTCACTAAAATAAATCTTTGTTGAATCAAATAAATTTTAAAGATATATATTTGTTTGATTCAAGAACTTTTTTTCTCTGTGTATAATATCTTCACCGGGAAGATAACTTGAAATTGGGAGGCTAATTAGAAATAATTAATTACCAAAATAGGTATTAAGTAATCTACCAATCTTATCTGAAATTTTACAACACCTTTTATAATTTTCACCATCGTTTTATAAAATCAACATATTAACTACAAAATTATTCCTTAATTTGGCATTTCCTATATTATTAAACGTAATAAATTACGTAAAAACGCTTCGTTAATATCATCTGAACGAATGAAATATCGATCCAATAACTCAGGCGGAATATTTTCATTTTCGGCATATTCCCATAATAAATTACAAATTAATGATCGAGACGAGAAATCAGATTATCTCGCTCAAGAAAATACCTACACCTATACCTACAGTTCGTGTTGGTATTAGTAGTCGCAGGAGCTGTCAGTAAACGCATTAATTCTTCTAGATGTTAGTAGTTTATTGACTTTTAACAATTGGCTTCCTCAATGGAACGTCGGACTACGTTAGGCATGCCCGAACGGCAAAGAGAATTCTTCACACTCACACTAACACACACATACACATTGGATGACGAAACGCCAAAACAAGTATGGATCAGATAAGATCGGCCAGTTTGTTGACTCAACCTACGAAGCTAACTGACTAACTGGTATGACCAAATATTCTGTTCAATGTACAGGTAAGTCTTTATTGTACTCACATATAAGCAAGCTTAGTGGGCTACCGGTTCGTAATTTATACGAGTGTAATATTTAGAATGTTGTTGGTGTGTTGGCAATGGAAGTTTGATGTTCTGGGTCAAGTTTATATCTTTTAAAATTCTATCGGTTCTGCACCATAAAAGACGATTTGGAATTGTCTCATCTTATTCATTGCACAAATTATTTGCTAAATTTCCTGTGGAAAATGCTTTGTGATATACACTACCGCGCATAAGTACTTGGGCACGCAATAATCAGTTTATTTAATGAATTTAAGATTCAATTAAATTCATTAAAAAATGTCGGTCTATTTACTTTTTTTATCTATATGAGAGGTAATAGAAACGCAAGTAGTAGCGACAATAAAGAGCGTATTTCTTGAAATTCCAGGAAAAATGTAACAGTTGGTAATTTTACAATGAATCATGAAGCTATAAAAAAGCCATTTGAAGTAATATTTTTAAATTATAATCAGTTATCGTTCCATGTTAGTAGCGATAACATCTCTTAACGAATAGCGTTTATAATTTCGTTTAAAATTTTAAAACACGCCGAAAAGGAAAGAAGTTAGTGTTGAAACGCGTGCTCTGATAGTAGCATAACATAACTTAGGCATAAGCAATCGTCAAGTTGCTAGAAAATGACCTTTAAATCCATCTACTGTTGATTATAACATCAAAAAATACAGTGAAAGTGTCAGTTTTCTAAATAAGGTACGAAGTGATAGACCAAGAGCGACAGCATCAGCTCCAGATATTGCATTCGAGGTGTCCAGCAAGCGGAATAGAAGAAAAACAGCTCCAGAAATCGCCGCAGAAATCAATACTGTACTTCCGAAGCCGATCAGCGTGTCCACGCTTAAACGCCGTCTGCAAAATGCCGGTCTTCGCGGACGAATCGCGATGCGAAAGCCCTTGCTTCGCCAAATTAATAAGAAAAAAAGGTTACAATGGACACATCAACATCGAAATTGGACGGTAGAAGATTGGAGCAAAGTATTGTGGACCGACGAATCAAAATTAAGATTTTTGGTTCGTTGTAGGTGAACGTGCACTAGAGTAATGCACAGTCTCTACCGTCAAACACGGCGATGGTTCGGTATTGATTTGAGGTTGTTTTGCTGGTACATCCGCAGGTGATCTCGTAAAAAATCGAGACATAATATTAAAATACAATACCCTCTGGTGTATCAGAATTTTGTATTCCAACAAGACAATTACTATTATCTTCCTTGCATACGTGTATTAAAAAAAATAGTTAGTAGTTATTATAAGTTTCTGCTAGAGAATGTACAATTTTTCCCCATAACAAAGTCAAGAATATCTACTGATAATTTATAAAAATCCTGCATGCATCTTTTTCATTGTTTGTTTTATTATTTATTACTAAGCAAATTTCTGAAGATGACGGCAGTTCTAAATGTAAAGAATTTGATACATTGCACCTTCCTTTTCTAGCAATTTCGTAGCATCTTGTAACGTACCAGATTTTGTGCTTATTAAACCATTAAATAAAGTATCTCTCGGTTTGGGTTTAAAATTGAATCATTCTCAAAACAATAGAGCATAAAGTTAATGTCGTTAATAATATACCAGTAACCTAGAGTTGCCGACACAATTTAATTTATATATTATTTGAATATAGCACCAATTTCTTTCGCAAGAAGCCATTCAATCAATTCTTGCTTCTTCCAGGCAGAGGTAGGCAATTTTTCGATTCCGACTGAGTGGTAAGGAGCATTGTCCATGACAATAACAGAGTTTGGTTCAAGAAAAGGTAGTATATTTCTCATTCACTCAGTGAACACTTCGCTGTTCATGTCATCATGGTAATCTCCTGTTTTCTTCGATTCGAAAAAGAGGAGACCATTTTCAACGAAACCATCATCGCTACCAATATGCAATATAATTAAACGTTTCCCTTTTCCTGCAGGATTCCTCAGTCCCGTGGCAACCCCTTCCACAAATGCTTGTCTTGCCGTGAGTACTGTGGTGTCTTCCCATATTTTTTGTTTTGTATGACCCGCGTTGACCCAAGTTTCGTCTAAGTAATATATCTTTCTACCATCTGCACAAAATTTCCTGATGTTGGTTAAATATCGACGTCTCCATAATACAATATCTTGCCGTTCAATTAAAACACTGTTTAGACTTCGCTTCGTCCACTTAAACCCCAACTTCTTCAAGATCTTCCATAATGTTGTCCTTTTCAATGTGGGCAAAGTATCGTCTGCATTAACAACCTAAGATTTTGTAAGGTGATATATGTAAGATAAATGTAAATATTATATTTACACTCAATATTTTGTGCATGTCGGTAATTCGTTCTTCAAGAGAAAGGAATGCACGTGTCTTCTAATTATTGACTTTTGCGTTTCGACCAAAGAATCATATATTGTATGACGAAGTTGTTTTTTAGGGGGTGAACTAACAAGTCCCCTGATATCCATTTCTTTTACAATATCCCACATTGTTCTTTCACCTAACCCAAGCTGCTTTGCAGCCAGTTTAACAGATGCCGACTTAGAATTGTCCTGCTTAAGGTCCAGATACAAATTATAAGCCATAAACCTTTGCTCACTGCTAACATGCTTTCCCGGAGGATTTTTTAATGGCCCTGCTGGTGGGTTAAATACCTCTTTATTAGCCATACCAAAACTGTTGTAACAAATACTATGTTATCAGTATCATTTTATATAATTCTTACAAGAATACCTTCAAATGTTCAACGGTAACAAGTAGAGCTCTAAAAAGAACTATTTTGCGACAATTTGCTTGTAAAAACACACTGAACGACAATAAAAAGCAATAAATACTAAACCAAAGCCAACAAAGATATTTGACAAATGACATTAGATATCGGTGATATTTCGTTTTATCCAACTTAATTTCATTTACTGAATACCACTGAATAAAATGGTTTTTGTGTATGTGAATTTGCCTCGCCTATTAGCTAATCACAAGCCAGGAATTTTTCGCCTATTTATTTTATCGCTGCAGTCTTACAATGAATGAACTATAGATAAAATTTTTTTCCAATGTAAAACTATACAGGGTCAGGTAAAATGTCAGATTTTTCTGGTGGATTCGGTATAATCTTGTGTCACCTTCACACACACACTTTACCGCGAGGAGGTGATTCCTATTAGCAATTCCATCGAAGAGTTTACACAAAAATAAATGCATTTCATTGACGAGAGAATTCAAATTCGGACAAAATTGGCTCAAAACGAAAAAAATTATTAATGTTATTACTTCTTCTTTCTCCTCTTGTTGTAGGCTAGTGCCTGTTTCTACCATAATGTTATACCTATGAAAGTAAAAAATCGAATATTTTGCTGCGCCAAGAATAAGTAGGATGGAAAAGTAATATCAATATTTTCTAATTACTTAGACAGTTTAAATCACTCCAGTAATTCCTGTTATTAATAAACGTTGTTTAGAAAACCTATATTGTAATTTTTCCCCACTTTAAGTTGCGGGTCCTTCAGAATCTTCAACTGTATACAAAATTTAATGGAAGTCAAATCGAAATTAAAATCCTTTGTTCATCACAAACTTGTTTTCAAATATTTTTCACTATTAGTAACCATAAATTATAAAATCCATATCCCATTTTCCTCCTATTTTATACAAACAGTATTATCTATACGTCTATTTAATCTGTGAAACATAAATAAACATCTTTTGAAATGCAGTATTTCAAATGTATATTTGTAAAATCATATGTCAAATTCTAGAATACAAACTTTGATGCGGATATATGTATATGTATGTAGATATAATAGGAATTTCTTGTTTATACATCGAATTCTCCCTAGAACAATATTTTCGATTTCATTAAGGAATGTTCCTGTTTGAAGAAAAATAGTAATGCTTGATATGTCGATTAGATATTGTTGTCTTATTTTGTTATATAAATTAACTATTTAATATAAATACTGACTAATAGATATGCGCAGATGAATCACTATATATATTTAAATAAACAAATGTAAATTAGAAATAATTAGTAGCGTTTATTTCAACGTAATTTGCATGCTGCGCCATTATTAGTGCAGCACTAAAAAACAAAACCAAAAATAAAAGTAACATTGAAGGCTGAAATTAAATCGAACATTTCTATAAGAAGACAAGGCACAATAAATAAAAGTATGTACTAGTAAACTAGATCAACGCAGAAGGATTAACTTTCACGCAGAAATGAAAGTGTCCATAATAAAACGGAGATAATAAAAGTTATCAAACAATAACTTAATGGGTACTGTCGCTATATAAATGCAAGTGACAAACAAAAGTATGGATAGGGAAATCTATCCGCTAGTTCTGTAGCTGCTTAACGATTTTATAATTGTATACAGGGTGTGGCATTTAAATCGTCGGTTAGCCGAATACTAGAAACTATTCTATTATCCTTATCTTTCAGGATTTTTAATACTGATGTTTCAAATAAAAATATTGGCAACTCTGAATTATTTCCGGTTATACACGTTGAGACATAATTAAATAATTTTTTAAATAATTTTAACATTTTAATCAAAAATTCAATTGGAATTGTTTTTTGAAAACATGAAATGTTGCGAAATCTTACGCTTACAAGAAGTACATCTCATCGATTCAAATGAAACTTTGTGGGTATATAGACCGATCAAGTGTAAGAACAACGGTAATATATGTATTATCTTTCAAAATTCTAAAAAGGGAAACTATTTCGGTTTGTTATTTAGGAAAGTAAAGTAATAATTTCCGTTAATAATATTAATAGTAAGTATTCTTACGCAAGATACTTTTTCAAAATTTAAAGTTAAATGTACATTTGTCACTGGAGATACATGTTTATTTCAGTATATAATAAAACCGGGCATGATTTTGATTTACCTTTTAATTCTTAAAAGTAAGAAGTTTTGATCCGCTTCAATGTCCGGAAAACTAACTTCTCAGCATTTTAAAGATTGGTTTACAGTTGCCTACTTACCAAATACTTAAATGCTGGAGCTGAAGGTATTTGGTTATTGGATTCCTGGAGTGGGTATTGTCCGAGTGATGTGCAAAATTTAGTATCAACGAATAAAAAAGTGAATATTTTTACAATTCCAAAGAAAACAACTTCAGTGGTATAACCTTTAGACATTTACGGTTTTAGAATATGGAAAAAAATTGTGAGAACATTTCCAGATGAAGTACTACTTATGGATTACGACATAATTATACACTAAAAAAAGAGTATTATTCAGTTACAATCTTTAACTCATAATCAATTGTCATCACCAAGGTTCTTCAACCTATTTAAATATACGTGGTATAAAAGTGGATACATCGCCGAACGGCTACCTCATTTTAAAGATGTGCGATAACAATAAAGTATTTAGGACGGAAATCTTCCCTAGAATAAATGTTATAGAGAAAAATGTCAATGTATGCAGCTAATAAAATCATTAGAAACGATATTCAATGAATGGCCTATTATAATATGGAGTAATTTTTATCATACTCGCTGTGAATCAGTCTATTAGTAAATCAATTGCAATACGGACATTCGGTTGCAGTGTTTGTGGTAAAAAATGCCGAACGAAACGGTTACAACCGTAGACAAGCGATCGGCTACTCTCTCATTACACGAGGAAGAATATTCCGTGCGTACGATTGCGGAAAGATTGCAAGTTATAAAATCAACTGTGCATTATATGCATTATTGGCCGATACCGAACCACCACGACATTAGAAGATCGTAATCGCTCAGACCGATCAAGAGTGACAACTCGTGCGGAAGATCGACGCTTTACAGTGCTAAGCAAACGAAACCGACGATTGACGGCGTCCGAAATCGCAGCAGAAATCGACAGGGGACGCGAGCGACCGATTTCTGTAGAGAAGCCGGTCTTTACGGTCGCGTTGCGATAAGAAAACCGTTGCTGCGTCGTGGAAACTGCTAAAAACGAGTACAGCAGGCCGAAGTTATAAGAATTGGACAAGAAAATTGGAGAAATGTTCTTTGGACTGACGAATTCTAGTTGGAAGTGTTTGGTCACAAACGCAGAGCTTTCGTAAGACGAAGGAGAGACGAAAGGATGTTGCGCGATTACGTTATTCCCACAGTAAAACACGATGGTGGTTCAGTGATGATTTGCGATTGTTTCAGCAGTGCGAGGACCGGAGATTCAATAAAAATCGACGGTGTTATGCACAAAGAAAGTTATAGACGAATACTAGAAGAGAACGCTGTGACATCCGGATTGCGGTTAATTGAGGAGAACTTCGTGTTTGCGTTTGATAACGACCCCAAACATACAGCACGAAACGTCTTAAGCAGAAGAGAACGTTTTGCAAATTAAGCCCTGGCTCCCGCAGAGTCCGGATTTGAACCCCATCGAATTACTATAGGATGAGCTCGAAAAGTCTGTCCAACTTCGAAAGAGCACCTGTGGTAACTTCTCCAAACTGAGTGGAACAACATTTCCGGTGAAACTCTAACCAAACGAACAGAACGCATGCCACGGGTGGTCCGCGAAGTATTACAATCCAAAGGAGGCTATTTCGATGCGTAAAGGATATAGCCTAATATTTAATGAGAATATTTTGTTTTATTTTTTTATATTATTTCTTCTTCTTATTTGTTCATGTTTTTATTTCTAGTAATAAATTGTTATTCTCTTTTACATTATTACCGTTTTTATTCACGTTTGCAATAATCCACTGGTTGTCCTAACTTCAATGGGCAGTAGTGTATATTAGGTTTGTTCATTCACCAATCAAACCCAATTTGATACAATGAGATTTGTTTCTAAACAGTTTGTTGCAACCCAAAGGTGTTTATATTCAAATTAAAACCACCTCATTCATGCCCAATTTTTTTCTAAAACTATTTTTGAAACGCATACACCAAGTGCGTTCTATATAAATCAGATTTAAAAGCGGGTCTCTGAATTTTGTTTGGTATTCAACGTGTGACGGGTAACCTAAAATCATGTTAAACATACACAAGTACGTGACCATGTTATGAATTCGAATTGCACCACAATGCGGAGAAGAAAGAGACAGCGATAGTATTCCTTTTGTTCGACCTGCGAAACCTCACCTTGGAAAAAATAACAGGTTCTTTTTTTTACTTGTCATCTAGATACCGTGTTGTTTTTGCGAGTTATTGGGTAAAAATAGAAATACCTATATTTGAAAGTGTGCCTATTTTTAGAAATGGAGACCTTCTTTCAAGTCTTAAGTTGCTTGATGTTATCGTTGTGGTTGTGAGAAGTGAATGGATTAAAACGGATTCCATCCAAGTTTTGGGATAATACAATTTCTTATGAAATGAGTTTAATATTTAAAGGTGGGAGTTTATTGTATACAACTAAGACCAATTTTTCGCAGCAAATGAGAAGAAAACGAATAATAACCTTGACAAAAATTAATGTAAAATCAATAATAGGGTATAAAAGAATTTTTTTACAAGTTACCTACCTAATATACAGTTCCTCGTGAGATACCTGTATACAGTACTTAGATTACGCCTAGGATGACATTAATTTACGTTATAACAATAGATATCTACAAAAATATGTGAGATTATAGATTAATGTGGATGGTCTTCATCATCCCTCATCAGCGAAACCGTCTTATCTGTGCAACAAATCACGCTAGATATTTTTTCCCTTTGCCCACGAAGTGTGATCATATGATCACGCAGGGAGCTAATGGGTTAAATAAAAAAGAAAGTAATTTTCTGCACAAGTTTTCGGTAAACGTGTGGTGTGGTACTGTGCAGAGTTATTTAATTGGCCCTTTCATTTTGAAGAATCCCCTCACAGGAGAGCACTGCCTAATTTTTTTACGAAATGAATTACAAAGACTACTACAGGATGTTCCTCTAAACATCAGAATGCAAATGTATTATCAGCATGATGGAGCTCCTGCTCATTTTGCTCGTCAGGTCAACTAACATTTGGACGATAGGTTTCCAGGGCTTTGGATTGGTCGCGGTGGTCCCAATAGGTGGCGTCCAAGATCTCACACTACTAGACTATTGTTTGTGGGGCTGGTTAGAAGATGAAGTTTCTAAGGTAAAAGTCGATACTGAGTGAACAAATGCGGCACCTAATGTGTAGTTACCTTTTTCATGCCCAAATATTATTAACCCGTATTTTGAGGGCCTAAAGTGAATAGGAAAACAATAAAGAAACAATTAACTTTGTATGGAAATGGAAATCAATTCTCAGTCGGTGATATCTCCGAAATTATTAGAGACATCCTTACATTGAATAAATTATCGTATTCAACTATTTGATATCTACTAGAAGTTTTGATCTTCTCCTACCCCAACAATTGTAGCCTCTCTTTTTAATGTTCAACAATTTACCAAAAATTTTAAGTAAAATTTAAACTATTAAAAATAGGCTATGAATCAACAAGAACTTTTCTCTCTTCATTAATATTTATTATACGAATTTTTGTATAAATTTTTGTAGCTATCCTCCGAATCAATTTAAATTACATAAATGCTTTCCAAAATGTTTAATCAAGTGGCAGCCATTTCAATTTCCACACGTAGTGACATTAATATCGTAGGAGACAAAAAAAATGCCACTAATGGGAAAGGTGAAGGATTACAAATAGAAAATACAAAGTTCTAATAGTAACAGATCTGGGGCGTATATCGAATGACAGTCAGATTAAATTACATTATCTCCAGCTTCAACGGCTAGACCAGCTGTTATAATAAACTCATTCCGATCCAATCTTTAGAATGAGAAGATAAGATATAAATATAGTACGAAGTGGTAGTATTTTTTTTTGTTGATCTATTTTTAAAAGCTGATGCAGAATATACCAAGATCAACGAAGAATTTAACACAGAGGATAACTTTCTAAAAATACGATACAAGACGAACTGCAATATTATAAAAGCACTCTCCCGCTCGTAAAATTTCTTCGAAACGTTAACTGCCCGAAAATTTTACGAGCATTTACCTTTTAATTCCTTCTTGACTCCACTCAACGGCGAAATTTCGAAGTAATATTTGCATTTGGGTTAAGTAGGGAGTCTTCCGACGCTGAGGGTTTAAAAAAGAAGTGATCTGAGTGGGTAGAAAAACCGCATTGTTGTAGCGTACAGCGCGGGGTGGGTAATCATCCTTGGGGAATCTATGCCAAGTGCGAAGAGTACAGAGTAGTGCAAGTAGGAACCTCTTAAAAGGTATGACGCGGTATCGATTTTGCGCAAAATGTTTGCCTATCCCTCGCCGTAGAGGATTCTTTACGACTCCTGCAGATATAGCTGGATAGGAAGTAGAATGGAAGAGGAACGATTGCATCGTGGTACATTTTGAGTGGCTATGGAATATCTGCAGTTGCGAGGGGTTTAATGAATAAAAGGTCTTGGTTTGTGGAAGGTTGATTTAATCGTTTAGATTGAAGCGTAGGAAATTCAGACAATAATGTTTGAAACGTAATAGGGTACACGCGTATGAGGAATATATAGAGCAGAAGGTGCAAATATGAAATATTTTGTTTTATGAGTTGTAAATCGTTATTTAAAGTTTAATTTCACTAGAATATATTCAAGAGAGTTACGGACCAAGATCTTTACTTAGATTTCTTGTAATCCTGCACATTTTCGAAAAAAAATTCTTGAAAAAATGCCAAAATTATTACTTGAAAAACTGGGGTGCAAATATGGAATACATTGAAAATTTGCTACATAACATTTATTTATTTATAAAGGCTAGAGATATTATGATTGCAATAATAACATAATTATTTTCACCAGTCGCATCCTTTCTTCTCTGACTGCTGCAATTGTCAGACTCATTTTTTCTCTACTGTACTGCTTTCTTTTATTTTTACAAATTCGACGTTGACTTCTTCTTGACATTCTCAGACAAGAAAATGAAAGCTTTCACAGGAAACCTATGTGAAGAAACGGGTGTGCAAATATGGAACGGTGGTATTCCATATTCCCAACAACCCACATTGTAAACATTTTAGATTAGATTTCGTTTCGTATTAATAAATATTAAATAGCAGTAGTATTTTTTTCAGTATCTAACGTGGTATTTCGATGTACACTGTCCTGAAATATTTAAAAATACGAAAAACTCTTCGGATTTCCATTGTGGTACGACCGAGTAAATAAATAGTACCTATTGGTATTGCACTTATTGTTGTATAACATCACTCCCCCCCATAAAATTCAGCACATTACAATTTTGCATACTGTATGTATGCAATAGAGTGCATATATCGTAAGTAGTGTCTTAAAAACCCAACATGTCAAATGCAGAGTTCAGCATTCCCGAAGTAGTAAGAAAAAGTCAAAATTTGTTTCCTAGTTTTATTTACTAATGTATAGTGTTATTTACTAATATATTGGTCAAACGAAACGAGCAATAGGTACTAGATTCAATGAACACATCAGGTGCTACAGATACAAGAAGATAGAAGCGTCAAGTGTAGCACAACACATAAACGAAACCGGGCATAATATTAAATTAGAATAATTGATTAAAAATGTAACTTCGAGCAACAATAACAAGAGACCTTTTCGTGTATCTTTCTGTATATTCCGCATGTTTTACTCTTTAGTTTTAGGGTGTATAGGCGGAAGGAACACAAATTTTAGGGTGGGAAAGCCACACGCTTCGTGGTGACAAGACCTTTTCGTCTATTTCTCCTTATTTGCGCATGGTTTAGTCCTAAGCGGCAAAAGTGGGTCGCTGAAGGCCAGATCTGGTGAATAGGGTGGATGGTCTAGCAATGCGGACACCAATTCGTGAATTTTGACCACTGGTCGGCTCTCTTGTATCTCGACATCCGAACAAGTTAGGAGGTTAGGTTTGGGTCCGTTCGAAAGCTCTCGGCGAGAGCTTTAAAACTAAAAAAAGGTCAACCCTCTAGCTATAACCGTTCCGACGCTAGAGCGTCCAAATTCAAGAAAAGAAGATTCCTTTTGTTAAGTTGAAGCGCTGTAGCTGCCTAACCAAACAAGCTAGAAGGTTCTGCCTTGGTCGCAATCGATTCAACGGTTAATTTTCTATCTGAAACGTCAACCTTTGTCGACAAAGATGATCCCTACGGAGAAATGGGACGAAAACTAGAGCGATGTCGATTTAAAGCCTTAATTTTCGCTGTCATTTTGGATGCCGAAAAACTTCAAACGCCCAATCTCCAAAAACGGTTTAGAGGAATATCGGAGATGAAATTTCATTCCGCAAATGTGCGCCATAGGGCTACAACGCGGTACCGTCAGATTGGAATTCAATTTTCACATTTTGGCCATTCAAAAACTTCATCACTTTGGGTTAGAAATTTTTACGGCTATCTTGTATCTCGGAAATACGAACGAGTAGGGAGAGTTTAGGTTTGGGTCCGTTCGAAAAGCCTCTCGGCGAGAGCTTTAAAACAAAAAAGGTTTCAACCTCAGCTATAACCGTTCGACGCTAGAGCGTCTCAATTCAAGAAAACGAAGATTTCTTTGTTTTAAGTTTGAAGCGCTTGTAGCTGCATAAACAAACAGCTAGAAGGTATCTGCTTGGTCGCATCGATTCAGCGGTTAATTTCTATCTGGGAAACCGTCAACTTCGTCGACCAGGATGCATCCACTACGGAGAAATGGGAACGAAAACTAGAGCGATGTCGATTTAAAGCTCTCATTTTCGCGTCATTTTGGAATTCCGAAAACTTCAAACCGCCCATATCTGCCCATAAAACGGTTAGAGATATCGGGTAAATTTCAATCCGCAAATGTGCGACCATAGGGCTACAAATCGGTACCGTCAGATTGAATTTCAATTTTCACATTTTGGCCATTCAAAAATTTCATCACTTTCGGTAGAAATTTTTACGGCTCTCTTGTATCTCGACATCCGAACGAGTTAGGAGGTTAGGTTTGGGTCCGTTCGAAAGCTCTCGGCGAGAGCTTTAAAACTAAAAAAAGGTCAACCCTCTAGCTTAACCGTTCCGACGTAGAAGCGCCTCAAATTCAAGAAAGAAGATTTCTTTTTTAAGTTTGAAGCGTGTAGCTGCCTAACCCAAACAAGCTAGAAGGTTCTGCTTAGTCGCAATCGATTCCAGCGGTTAATTTTCTATCTGAAACCGTCAAACTTCGTCGACCCAGAGATGCATCCCTACGGAGAAAATGGGACGAAAAACTAGAGTTTTTCTTTTTTTTTGAGTCGATTTAAAGCCTCATTTTCGCGCATTTTTGCGAATTCCGAAAAACTTCAAACGCCCATACCCCTCCCCCAAAACGGTTAGAGATATAGGGCTGAAAATTTCATTCCGCAATGGTGCCGACCATGGGCTACAAACGGTACCAGTCAGATTGAATTTCCAATTTCACATTTTGGCCATTCAAAAAATTTCATCACTATTGGGTAGAAAATTTTTACGGCTCTATTGTATCTCGACATCCGAACGAGTTAGGAGGTAGGTTGGGTCCGTTCGAACAAGCTCCGGCGAGAGCTTAAAACTAAAAAAAGGGTCAACCCTCTTGCATAAACCGTTTCCAGACGGCTAGAGCGTCTCAAATTCAAGAAAAGAAGATTCCTTTTTTTTAAGTTTGAAGCGCTGTAGCTGCCGAACAAACAAGCTAGAAGGTTCTGCTTGGTCGCAATCGATTCAGCGGTTAATTTCTTATCTGAAAACCGCACTTCGTCGACCAGAGATGCATCCCTACGGAGAAATGGGGACCCCCCCCCCCCCCCCCCTCAAAACTAGGAGCGATGTCGATTTAAAGCCTCATTTTCGCATCATTTTGGAATGCCAAAACTTCAAAACTGCCCATATCTCCAAAACGGTAGAAGATATCGCGGCTGAAAATTTCATTCCGCACAAAGGTGCAACCATAGGCTACAAATCGGTACCGTCAAGATTGAATTCCACAAGTTCACATTTTGGCCATTCAAAAATTTCATCACTTTGGTTAGAAATTTTTTACGCTCTCTTGATCTCACATTCGGAAACGGAGTTAGGAGGTTAGGTTGGGTCCGTTCGAAAGCTCTCGGCGAGATGCTTTAAAACAAAAAAAGGTCAACCCTTCTAGCTATAACCGTTCCGACGCTAGAGCGTCTCAAATTAATGAAAAGAAGATTCTTTTTTTAAGTTTGAAAGCGCTTGTAGCTGCCTAACCAAAAAGCTAGAAGGTTCTGCTTGGTCGCAATCGATTCAACGTAATTTTCTATCTGAAACCGGCAACTTCGTCGACCAGAGATGCATCCATACGGAGAAATGGGACGAAACACTAGAGCGATGTCGATTTAAAGCCTCATTTTCGCGTCATTTTGGAATTCCGAAAACTTCAAACGCCCCATCATCTCCAAAAACGGTTAAGAGATATCGGGCTGAAATTTCATTCCGCAAATGTGCGACCATAGGGCTACAAATCGGTCCGTCAGATTGATTCCAATTTTCACATTTTGGCCATTCAAAAATTTCATCACTTTGGGTAGAAATTTTTACGGCTCTCTTGTATCTCGCATCCGAACGAGTTAGGAGGTTAGGTTTGGGTCCGTTCGAAAGCTCTCGGCGAGGAGCTTTTAAAAACTAAAAAAAGGTTAAACCCTCTAGCTATAAACCGTTCCGACGCTAGAGGCGTCCAAATTCAAGAAAAGAAGATTTCTTTATTTAAGTTTGAAGCGCTGTAGTGCCTAACCAAAAACAAGCTAGGAAGGTTCTGCTTGGTCGCAATCGATTCAGCGGTTAATTGTCTATCTGGAAACGTCAACTGCGTCGACCCAAAGATTGCATCCCTACGAGAATATGCGGACGAAAACTAGAGGCGATGTGATTTAAAAGCATCATTTTCGCGTAATTTTTTGGAATTCGAAACTTCAAACGCCCATATCTCCAAAACGGTTAGAGATATCGGGCTGAAATTTCATTTCCAAATTGTGCGGACCATAGGGCTACAAATCGGGTACCGTCAGATTGAATCAATTTTCACATTTTGGGCCATTCAAAAATTCATCACTTTGGGTAGAAAATTTTTACGGCTCTCTGTATCTCGACATCGAACGAGTTAGGAGGTTAGGTTTGGGTCGTTCGAAAGCTCTCGGCTGAGAGCTTAAAACTAAAAAAAAAGGTCAAGCCCTCTAGCTATAACCGTTCCGACGCTAGAGCGTCTAAATTCAAGAAAAGAAGATTTCTTTTTTAAGTTTGAAGGCTCTTGTAGCTGCCTAACCAAACAAGCTAGAAGGTTTCCGCTTGGTCGCAATCGATTTCAGCGGTTAATTTTCATCTGAACCGTCAAACTTCGTTCGACCAGAGATGCATCCCTTACGGAAGAAATGGGACGAAAACCTAGAGCGATGCCCCCCCCCCCCCCCCCCCCCCCCCGTCTTTAAAGCCTCATTTTCGCGTCATTTTTGGAAATCCGAAAAAACTTCAAACGCCCATATCTCCAAAAAACGGTTAGAGATATTCTGGGCTGAAATTTCATTTCCGCAAATGTGCGACCATAGGCTACAAATCGGTACCGTCAGATGATTCCAATTTTCACATTTTGCCATTCAAAAAATTTCATAACTTTGGGTAGAAAATTTTTACGGCTCTCTTGTATCTCGACATCGAACGAGTTAGGAGGTTAGGGTTTGGGTCCGTTCGAAAAGCCCCGCGAGAGCTTTAAAACTAAAAAAAAAGGTTCAACCCTCTAGCTATAACCGTTCCGACGCTTAGAGAGTCTCAAATTCAAGAAAAGAAGATAGATCCTTTTTAGTTTGTAAGCGCTCGTAGCTGCCGAACCAAACAAGCAGTAGGGCTGCTTGGTCGCAATCGATACAGCGGTTTAATTTTCTATCTGAAACCGTCAAACTCGTCGACCAGAGATGCATCCCTACGGAGAAAATGGGTGGACCGAAAACTAGGAGCGATGTCGATTAAAGCCTCATTTTCGCATCCATTTTTGGAATCCGAAAACTTCAAACGCCCATATCTCCAAAACGGTTGAGATACGGGCTGAAATTTTCAATTCCGCAAATGTGCGACCATAGGGCTACAAATCGGTACCGTAAGATGAATTCCAATTTTCACATTTTGGCCATTCAAAAAATTTCATCACTTTGGGTAGAATTTGTTACGGCCTCTCTTGTATATCGACATCCGGAACGAGTTAGGAGGTTAGGTTTGGGGTCCGTTCGAAAGCCTCTCGGCGAGAGCTTTTAAACTAAAAAAAAGGTCAACCCTCTGTAGAACCGTTCCGGACGCTAGCAGCTCTCAAATTCAAGAAAAGAAGATTTTCTTTTTTAAGTTTGAAAGCGCTGTAGCGGCCGACACCAAACAAGTAGAAGGTTTTTGCTTGGTCGCAAGCGATTCAACGGTAATTTTCTATCTGAAACGTCAACTTCGTCGACCAGGAGATGCATCCCTACGGAGAAATGGGACGACGAAAAACTTAGAGCGATGCGATTTAAAGCCTCATTTTCGCGTATTTTGGATTCCGAAAACTTCAAACGCCCATCATCTCCAAAAACGGTTAGAGATATCGGGGCCTGAAATTTCATTCCGCAAATGTGAGGACCATAGGGCTACAAATCGGTACCGTCAGATTGGAATTCCAATTTTCACCATTTGGCCATTCAAAAATTTCATCACTTTGGGGTTAGAAATTTTTTACGCTCTCTTGATCTGACATCCGAACGAGTTAGGAGGTTAGGTTTGGGTCCGTTCGAAGCTCTCGGCAAGAGCTTTTTAAAAACTAAAAAGGTCAACCTCTAGCTATAAACCGTTCCGACCTAGAGCGTCCAAATTCAAGAAAAGAAGATTTATTTTTTAAGTTTGAAGCGCTGGAGCTGCCTAACCAAAACAAGCTGTCAGAAGGTTTCTGCTTGGTCGCAATCGATTCAGCGTTACTTTTCTATCTGAAACCGCACTTCGTCGGACCAGAGATGCATCCCTACGGAGAAGAAAGAAAGAAATGGGAACGAAAACTAGAGCGATGTCGATTTAAAGCTCATTTTCGCGTTCATTTTTGGAATTCGAAAAAACTTAAACGCCCATATCTCAAAACGGTTAGAGAACGGGCTGAAATTCATTCCGCAAATGTGCGGACCATAGGACTACAAATCCGGTACCGTCAGATTGAATTCAATTTTCACATTTTGGCCATTCAAAAATTTCATCACTTTGGGTAGAAAGTTACGGCTCTCTTGTATCCGACACCGACAACGAGTTAGGAGGTTAGGTTTGGGTCCGATTCGAAAGCCCCAGGCGAGAGCTTCTTTAAAACTAAAAAAAAGGTCAACACTCTAGCTATAACCGTCCGACGCTAGAGCGTCTCAAAATTCAAGGAAAAGAAGATTCCTTTTTTTAAGTTTGAACCGTGTAGTGCCTAAAAACCAAACAAGCTAGTAGGTTCTGCTGGTCGCAATCGATTCAGCGGTTAATTTTCTATCTGAAACCGTCAACTTCGTCGAACCAGAGATGCATCCCTACGGAAATGCGGACGAAAACTAGAGCGATGTCGATTGAAAAGCCTCATTTTCGCGTCATTTTTGGAATTCCGAAAACTTTCAAAACGCCCATATCTCCCCCCAAACGGTTAGAGATATCGGGCTGAAATTTCATTCCGCAAATGTGCGACATAGGGCTACAAAACGGTTACCGTCAGATTGAATCCAATTTCACATTTTGGCAATTCAAAAAAGTTCATCACTTGGGTAGAAATTTTTACGGCTCTCGTGTATCTCGAATCCGAACGAGTTAGGGAGGGTAGGTTTGGGTCGTTCGAAACCCTCGGCCGCGGAAGCGAGAGCTTAAAAAACTAAAAAAAAGGTCAACGCTTAGCTATAACCGGTCCGACGCTAGAGCGTTCAAATTCAAGAAAAGAAGATTTCTTTTTTTAAGTTTGAAGCGCTGTAGCTGCCGAACCACAACAAGCTAAGAAGTTCTGCTTGGTCGCAATCGATTCAACGGTTAATTTTCTATCTGAAACCGTCAACTTCGTAGACCAGAGATGCACCCTACGGAGGAAATGGGACGAAAACTAGAGCGATGTCGATTTAAAGCTTCATTTTCGCGTTATTTTTGGAATTCCGAAAACTTCAAACGCCCATATCTTCCAAAACGGTTAGAGATATCGCTGATGTGTTTCATTCCGCAATGTGCGGACCATTAGGGCTACAAATCGGTACCTTCAGATGAATTCCAATTTTCAAAAACATTTTGGCCATTCCAAAATTTCATCCACTTTGGGTAGAATTTTTACGGAAGGCATGGAACAAGCAAAGTATAAGGGAAGAGGGGGATTGGTACTCTCTTGTATCTCGACATCCGAACGAGTTATGGAGGTTATTTTGGGTCTGTTCGAAAGCTCTCGGCGAGAGATTTAAAAAACTAAAAAAGATCAACCGTGCTAGCTATACGCGTTTCTCCGACACTCATATAGACGTCCTCAAATTCAAGAACAGAAGATTCCTTTTTTTAGGTTTTAAGCGCTGTAGCTAGCCTACCAAAACAAGCTAGAAGGTTGCGTGCGTTGGTCGCAATCGATTCGCGGTTAATTTTCTAACTGAAAACCGTCAACTTCGTCGACCAGAGATGCATCCCTACGGAGAAATGGGCCGAAAACTAGAGCGATGTCGATTTAAGCTTTCATTTGCGGCTTATTTTTGTAATTCCGAAACTTCAAACGCCATATCTCCAAACGGTTAGGAGATATCGGGCTTAAATTTGCATTCCGCAAATGTGCGACTAGGGCTACAATTCGTTACCGGTCAGATTGAATTCCAATGTTCACATTTCGGCCAGTCAAAAGTTTCATCACTTTGGGTAGAATTTTTACGGCTCTCTTTTTATCTCGACACGAACGAGGTTAGAGTTAGGTTTGGGTCCGTTCGAAAGCTCTCGCGAAAGAAGATTTAAACTAAAAAAAGGTCAACCCTCTAGCTATAACCGTTCCGACGCTATAGCGTCTCAAATTCCAATAAAGCAGAATCCTTTTTTTAAGTTTAAAGCGCTGTAGCTGCCTAACCAAACAAGCTAGAATGTTCTGCTTGGTCGCAATCGATTCAGCGATTAATTTTCTATCTGAAAAAACCGGTCAACTTCGTCGACCCATGGATGCATCCTACGAGAAATGGGACGAAACTAGAGCGATGTCGATTAAAAGGCCTCATTTTCGGGGACGTCATTTTGAATTCCGAAAACTTGTCAGTACGCCCATATCTCAAAACGGTTAGAGATATCGGGCTAAATTTCATTCCGCAAATGTGCGACCATAGGGCTACAAATCGGTAACCGTCAGATTGATCCATTTTTCACATTTTGGCCATTCAAAAATTTTCATCACTTTGGGTAGAATTTTCACGGCTCTCTTGTATCTCGGACATCCGAACTAGTTAGGAGGTTTGGCTTGGGCCGTCGAAATCTCTCGGCGAGAGCTTTAAACTAAAAAAGGCCAACCCTCTAGCTATAACCGTTCCGACGCTAGAATCGGCTCAAATTCAGAAAAGAAGATTCCTTTTTTTTAGGTTTAAGCGCTGTAGCTGCTAACCAAACAGCTAGAAGGTTTCTGCTTGGTCCAGCATCATTCAGCGGTTCATTTTCTAACTGAAACCGTCAACTTCGTCGACCAGAGATTCATCCCGACGAAAATGGGACGAAAACTAGAGCGGATGTCGATTTAAAGTTCATTTTCGCGTTATTTTTGGAATTCCGAAACTTCAAAGCCATATCCCAAACCGGTTAGGATTAGCGGGCTGAAATTTCATTCCGGCAAATGTGCGACGCATAGGCTACAAGTCGTACCGTCAGATTGAATTCAATTTTCACATTTTGGCCTTCAAAATTTCATCACTTTGGGTAAAAATTTTTACGGCTCCTCTTTATCTCGACATCCGACGAGTTAGGAGGTTAGGTTTTGGGTCTGTTCGAAAGCTCTCGGCGAGAGATTTAAAACTAAAAAAAGATCAACCCTCTAGCTATAACCGTTCCGACGCTAGAGCGTCTCAATTCAAGAAAAAAGATTCCTTTTTTAGGTTTGAAGCGCTGTAGCTGCCTAACCAAACAGCTAGAAGGTTCTGCTTGTCGCAAATCGATTCAGTCGGTTCATTTTCTAACTGAACCGTCCCAACTTCGTCGACCCGAGATGCAGCCCTACGGAGAAATGGGACGAAAACTAGAGCGATGTCGGATTTAAAGCTCATTTTCGCGTTATTTTTGGAATCCCGAAAACTTCAAACCGCCCATATCTCGCAAAACGGTTATAGATATCGGGCTGAATACCTCGTTTTCATTCCGCAAATGTGGCGACTCATAGGGCGACAATAGTGTCAGGTACCGTCAGATTGAATTCCAATTGTCACCATTTTGGCCATTCAGTTTCTCTAGTCTGTATGGGGTGAATTTTTTACGGTGTGCCTCTCTTGTGTTTCAATACATACACATATATTCTTCTGCGAACGTTAGTGTGTTCGTGTGTTTTGGCTCTCGCTGTCTGTAAAGATTTATGTATATATAGTGTGCAGGGGGGGCTAGTCGATGTGGTCGGTAAGGCTAAAAGTCGGAGGACACATACAGGGAGTGTGACAGTTACAGTGGGTTGGTCGAGTAGAGCGTCGATCGATATCTCTAGTCACACTAATATGTGAGTGAGTTCTATTCTGATTAGTCTGTGGTTGCGCTGTAGCTGAGCAAAGATGAGGTTTCGCTTGGTCTATAGTGAGCGTTATTTTCTATCTGACCGTCAACTTCGTCGACGGGAATGCGCCCTACGGATGGGCGAACTAGGCGATGTCGATTTAAAGCCTCATTTTCGGGCGTCTTTTTGGTTCCGAAACTCAACGCCATTCTCAAACGTTGGATATCGGGCTGAATTTCATTCCGCTGTCGACCATGGGCTACAATCGTGACCGTCAGATTGAATTCCATTTTCACTTTTGTCCATTCAAAAATTTCTCACTTTTGGTGAATTTTTTCGGCTCTCTTTGTACTCGCATCCACGAGTTTAGGAGGTTAGTCCTTGGGTCGTTCGAATCTCTCGGCAGAGTTTAAACTAAAAAGGCCAACCCTCTAGCTTATAACCGTTCCGACCTGCGTCTCAAATTCTAGAAAAGAAGATTCTTTTTAGGTTTTGAAGCGCTGTAGCTGCCTAACCAAAACAAGCTAGAGGTTCTGCTTGGTCGCATCGATTCAGCGGTTATTTTCTAACTGAAACCGTCACTTCGTCGACCAAGATGCATCCCTACGGAGAAATGGGAACGAAAACTAGAGCGATGTCGATTTAAAGCTTCATTTTTCGCGTTATTTTTGGATCCGAAAACTTCAACGCCCATATCTCGCAAACGGTAGAGATATAGGGCTGAATTTTCATTCCGCAATGTGCGACCATAGGGCTACAATCGGTACCGTCATAATTGATTCCAATGTTTTCCAACATTTTGCCCATTCAAAATTTCATCACTTTGGGTAGAAAATTTTTACGGCTCTCTTGTATCTCGACATCCGAACGTTAGGAGGTTAGGTTGGGTCCGTTCAAAGCTCTCGGCGAGAGCTTTTAAAACTAAAAAAGGCCAACCCCTACTATAACCGTTCCGACGCTAGAGCGTCCTCAAATTCAAGAAAAGAAGATTCCTTTTTTAGGTTTGGGGAAAGCGCTGTAGCTGCCTAACCAAACAAGCTATAGGTTTCTGCTGGTCGCATCGATTCAGCGGTTAATTTTCCAGCTGAAACCGTCAACCTCGTCCGACCAGATATGCATCCCTAGGAGAAATGGGACGAAACTAGAGCGATGTCGATTTAAAGCCTCATTTTCGCGTTTTTTTGGAATTCCAAAAACTTCAAACGCCCATATCTCCAAAACGTTTAGAGGATATCGGTCCTGAATTTCATTCCGCAAATGTGCGACCATAGGGCTACAATTCGGTACCGTCAGATTGAATTCCAATTTTCACATTTTGGCCATTCAAAAGTTTCATCACTTTGGGTAGAAATTTTTACGGCTCTCTTGTATCTCGACATCCGAACGAGTTAGGAAGTTAGGTTTGGGTCCGTTCGAAAGCTCTCGGCGAGAGATTTAAAACTAAAAAAAGGTCAACCCTCTAGCTATAACCGTTCCGACGCTAGAGCGTCTCAAATTCAAGAAAAGCAGATTCCTTTTTTTAAGTTTAAAGCGCTGTAGCTGCCTAACCAAACAAGCTAGAAGGTTCTGCTTGGTCGCAATCGATTCAGCGATTAATTTTCTATCTGAAACCGTCAACTTCGTCGACCAGGGATGCATCCCTACGGAGAAATGGGACGAAAACTAGAGCGATGTCGATTTAAAGCCTCATTTTCGCGTTATTTTTGGAATTCCAAAAACTTCAAACGCCCATATCTCCAAAACGGTTAGAGATATCGGGCTGAAATTTCATTCCGCAAATGTGCGACCATAGGGCTACAAATCGGTACCGTCAGATTGAATTCCAATTTTCACATTTTGGCCATTCAAAAATTTCATCACTTTGGGTAGAAATTTTACGGCTCTCTTGTATCTCGACATCCGAACGAGTTAGGAGGTTAGGTTTGGGTCCACTTCGAAAGTCTTCTCGGCGAGGAGCTTTTAAAACTAAAAAAACAACAAGGCCCAAACCCCCTCTAGCTATAACCGTTTTCCGACGCTAGGAGCGCTCAAATCAAGAAAAAGAAAGATTCCCTTCTTTTAGGTTTTTGAAGCAGCTATCGTATCTGCC
Source organism: Dynastes maya (assembly GCA_029619315.2). Taxonomy (NCBI): domain Eukaryota; kingdom Metazoa; phylum Arthropoda; class Insecta; order Coleoptera; family Scarabaeidae; genus Dynastes; species Dynastes maya. The sequence goes on from JAROYE020000002.1 coordinate 74,632,581, forward strand.
TAACCAACACCAAGCTAGAAGGTTCCTGCTTGTGTCGCAATCGATTTCAGCGGTTTAATTTTTCTATCTGGCAAACCGTCAACCTCGTCCTGACCAGAGAATGGATCCTACGGAGAAGAGAGGGGAAAATGGGGACCGAACAAAAAAACTAGAGCCGATGTCGATTCAAAAGCACTCACATTTTCGCGTTATTTTCTGGCGGAATTCCGAAAACTTTCAACGCCCATTCGGCCAAAAACGGTTTAGAGAGATCGGGCCCTGAAAATTTCATTCGCAAATTGCGATACCCATACTAGCGGCTACAATCAGGTACCGTCATGCATGAATTCCATTTTCCACATTTGGCAGTCCAAAAATTTCACTCACCTTGGGTAGACAATTTTTACGGCTCTCTGATCTCGACATCCCCCGAACGGAATGTTAGGAGGTATGGTTGGCTGTTCGAAAAGCTCTCGGCGAAGATTTTAAAAACCCTAAAAAAAAAAGATCAACCCTCTAGCTTAAAACGTTCCGACGTTTAGAGCGTCTCATCAATTCAAGGGGGAAAAGAAGATTCCTTTTTTTAAGGTTTGAACGCTTGTGTTTGTTAGCTGCCTAAACCAAACAAGCTAGAAGGTTTTGCTTGGTTCCGCACGGCAATCGATTCAGCGGTTATTTCTCTAACTCGAAACCGTCAACTCTTCGTCGACCCAGAGAGGATGCATCCTACGGAGACATAGCGAAGTGGGACGGAAATTGGGACGAAAACTAGAGCGATTTGTCGATTTTAAAGCTTCCATTTCTCGCGGTTTATTTTTGAATTCCGCCCGAAAACTTCCAACGCCCATATCTCCAAAACGGTTTTAGAAGATATCGGGCCGCCCCTGCTCCTGAAATTTTCATTCCCGCAAAACTGTTGCTACCATAGGGATACAATTCGGTAACGTCAGATTGACTTCACAATTTTCACCATTTTTTGGCCCATTTCAAAGAAGTCTTCATAAATTTGGGTTTAGAAAATTTTTTACGGCCCTCCTCCATTGATTCTCGACATCCCGAACGAGTTAACGGGAACGCTAGGTTTGGGTCCGTTCGAAAGCCTCGGCGAGGAGAATTTAAAAACTAAAAAAAACCGGGTAACCCTTAGCTATAACGTTTCCGGACACGCTGGTTTTAGAGGTTTAGAGCGTCTCAAATCAAGAAAAATCAGATACCTTTTTTTTAGTTTTTTTTTTTTAAGCGCTCTGTTAGCTGCCTAACAAACAAAAGCTAGCAGGTCTGCATTTGGTTCGCAATCGATCTGCAGCGACTTTTACACTTTTATATTTTTCGAAACCGTTCAACTTCGTCGGACCAGGGATGGAACCCTACGGAGAGAACAGAAAGAAATGGGACGGAACAAAAAAACTAGAGCGCTGTCGATTTCAAAAGCCTCATTTTTCGCGGTCAGTTTTTTCGGAATTCCGATAAATTCAACACGGACAATATACCCCTAAAACGGCTTCTAGAATATCGGGCTGAAAATTCATTGCCGCACAATGTGCGACCATAGGGCTACAAATCGGGTACCCGTCCAGATTGAATTCCAATTTTTCAACATTTGGTCCCATTCAAAAACATTTACCCATTCACTTTGGGTAGAAATTTTTACGGCCCTCTCTTGTATTCGCCACATCAGAATCTAAGCGACCGATAGGAAGGGTAGGCTTCGTTGTTTGTTTTGGGGTCCGTTCGAAAAACAGCTCTCGGGCGAGGAGCTTTCTAAAACTAAAAAAAAAAGGGGCCACACCTCTAGCTATAAAACCGTTCCGACGCTAGTAGGAGGTTCAAATTCAAGAAAAAGCAAAAGATTCCTTTTCTTTTTTTGGTTTGCAAGCGCCCCTCTCTTGTCTCCTGTTGCTTTTTTTCTGTTGCCCTTGTAGCGAAGAACCAAAACCAAAGCTAGAAGGTTCTGATTGGTCGCCAAATCTGATTCAGCGGGTTAAATTTTCTAATGGAAACCACGTCACAAAAATCCGTCGGACCACAAAAGATTTGCATCCTATACGGAGAAATGGGACGGAAAAACCTAGAAAGGAGAGCGATGCCGATCCTTAAAGCTTCATTTTAGCGGTTTTATTTTTGGAATTCGAAAACTTTCCCAAGGAAACGCACCATATCTCAAAACAAACGGTTAGAGATACAGGGCTTGGCTGATCGTGAAAACATTTACACTCAGCAAATGTCGCGTACATTAGGGTTACAATTCGGTACCCGTAGGGATTGAATCTCCAATTTTCACATTTGTGCCAATTCAAAAATTTCATCACTTTGGGGGTATATGAAAATTTTTACGGCCTTTATTGTCTATCGACATCCGAACACGAGTTAGCCGAGGTTAGGTTCGGGTCCGGTCCCGAAAGTATCGGCGACGAGCCGGAGAGCCTTTAAAACTAAAAAGGCCAAAACCTCTAGCTATAAAACCGTTCCGACGCTAGAGCAGCGTCTCAAACTCCAAGAAAATAAGAAGATTCCTTTTTTAAGGTTTGAAGCGCTGTTATGTTGCCCTACACCAAAACAATGGCTTAAGAAGGGTCTCGCTTGGTAGCCCAATCGATTCAGCGGTTAATTTTCCAATCTTGAAACCGTCTAACCTCGTTCGACCAGAGATGGCATCCCTACGGAGAAATGGGACGAAAACTAGAGCGATGTCGATTTAAAGCCTCATTTTCGCGTCATTTTTGGGAATTCCGAAAACTTAAAAACGCCCATATCCCCCAAAACGGTTAGAGATATGGGGGCTGAAATTTCATTCCGCAAATGTGCGACCATAGGGCTACAAATCGCTCCCGTCAGATTGAATTTCCCAATTTTCACATTTTGGCCATTCAAAAATTTCATCCCCTTTGGGTTTAGAAAATTTTTACGGCTCTCTTGTATCTCGACATCCGAACGAGTTAGGAGGTTAGGTTTGGGTCCGTTCGAAAGCTCCGGAGAGCTTTAAAACTAAAAAAAGGGTCAACCCTCAGCTATAACCTTCCGACCTAGAGCGTAAATTTCAAGAAAAGAAATCCTTTTTTTAATTTTTTAAGCCGGTAGCTCCCTCCCAAACAAGCTAGAAGGTTCTGCTGGGCAATCGATTCAGGGTTAATTTTCATTGAAACCGTCAATTCGTGGGGACCAGAGAGACCCCTACGGAGAAATGGGGGAAAACTAGAGCGATGTCGTTTTAAAAGCCCATTTTCGCGATTTTTGGAATTCCGAAAACTTCAAACGCCCATATCTCCAAAACGGAGGATACCCGGGCTGAAATTTCACCCCGCAAAT